>JAVSBS010020048.1:24977-193726 GCA_033124195.1 Coracias cyanogaster
CAGGACAGTTTGTTGGAGGGGGAGGTCACCTTGCCCTGCTCTTTGCAGTGGTGTTCTTATAAAACAAACACGCACCACACGCATCCACTCTGAAGTCTAGCAGCGTCGCCTATGATTTGGATGCTGTTAAACAAAAGAAAACAAGTAGAGACAGCGAACATGGAAATATTTAGATATTTTGCCTTTCAAAAAGTGATCTGACCTTTGAATCAAGTTTCTCTTTTAACACTCGTCGCTGCTGGTGCTGAGGCTAACTTCTCCATTATCCTTAAACAGAATGTTCACGTGTATGTGAATGTACCGAATGAAAACTACTGAGACAACCTGAAAGTATTGTTTTTCTTCTCCTAACTGGAAGAACTAAGCCCTGCTGAACATACACAACGCCAGACTTGGTGGGCTGGTGGTTTGGGGTTTTTTAATCACAATTACACTCCTCGGATCAAAGTGAACTTTGGAGAAAAGAATTTCATTCCAAAATGATACCGAGAATTTGTGAGTTGAGGGAGAAAAAGCAAAAGAAAGTGTAATTGTTAGGAGTACTATTATGGCATAACGTGCCCCAACGCATCACAAATTACATAGTCGTGAAATGGAGTTAGGAGTTGGGCGCTGTGTGGCACCAACAACCCATCGGACCTGCTCTGCAAGTACCGCATTAGCAAAGCAAACATCCTGGAAAAGCTGGGATTTAAATGTACTGAGAACCAGCTGCAGCATGTCTCGGCCACAGGTTTTTTTTAACCTAGACTACAGGCAGGCTGTAGCAGTAGTTTTTAACACCGCAATTTGAACTTGACAGCCAACTGCCAGGTAAAATGAGAAGAGATTACCTTTTGGCAACTGCCCTCCGTTTCCTAAACTAAATGACCTTCAACCAGGGCAGCGGTGAAAATCGCAGCAGCCCAGTCTTAAATGTGAACCCTGCGGTGAAAAAGCAGTGGCTCATATTATAAGTAGAACAGGTAAATGCTTTGAATCATCATCAGATTAGATGAAAAATGTCACTGTGTTCAAAAAGAGCAGCTATTACACAAAGAACTGTAATAGAAAAAGGCTTAACAATGTCACAGGGACAGGCTAATGGGCTTCCCCATTTCTTTCAGATTCATGAAGATATTGTGTCCCTTGTTCACCCTCTCAATGCCGATAATTTTTTACAGATTACCTTTTCATCTATCCTAATTAAAAAAAAGCAGGTATTGGCTGCTATTGAAAAGAACAGAAATCACTTTAATTTCTGTATGTGAGCTTTGCACCCTCCTCCAGCAATCACCTGTACCTGCTTGCAGACTAGTTCTAGGGCTTTCGCCTGCCATCCTGCTTTCATTGCTTGGTTCAGGGTATTGGGAATTTTTGGGTATGTCTGTTCAGCTTGGAAAACAGGAGGGCTCATTCTCCCAGCCCTCCAATCTCTGCTTCACTTTGGGGCACCTGAGCCCTTCACAGTTGCCGGGAAGTTTCACAGTCAGCTGGAAATCACTTCTCATTTCATTGAATTATAACCCATCTGCTGTGCAAACAAGGCAACGGCTGATTGTGTTTGTTGCAGTAATTGCAAAAAGCTCCCACGTTCTGTGTTTGTGGAGACCAAGCCTCTGTGATTTTCCCTCTGCAACCACTGTTAATAAGGCTGGTGATTCCCTACCCCCTTCCGGGCGATGCGTATGTTTTCTGTAGAGCAGCCTAAACTAGCAGACCTGATCCTAGTTGGCCAAGCAGAAGTCTTGATCCTACAGCTGCCCTGAGGAATTACCGGGGGTAGCTGTCTGCATCATGGCTTTTACAAGAACAGTTCATTCTTTTTCCAAGTTAAATGATCCCTGCACCTTCAGGGAGCTGCGGTTTGAAAGGCAGAGTAGAAAGCAGTGCCGGGCTCTGCGCTGCATCCCAAAGCATCCCAGCAGCTGCCGTGCAAGGAAAGCGCTCATCCCGTGTCAGGGGAACATCCCGTGAACCTCCAAACATCCCAACATCCCAACTTCAAGTCAGAGCATGAGCGAGTTTCTCATGCAAGGGGCAGCCATGGCTACCTGGGCAGCAGCTACAGAGAGAAATGTGGGGCTGCCTTCTGTTCACGATGCTCTGCTGAATACAAATAAAATAAAACTAAAAGAAAAAAAAAAAAGGAAAAGGGATTATTCTAAAGCTTAACTTAAAACAGCATGTTAATGACCAAATTAAGGCTGAACACGGCAAATCATTAAAATGCTAACGACGCCACTGAAAGACATGAAGACCAAGGATGCCTATTTCATGTGCAGTTGAGTGATAGACACATTGACAGAAGTGATACTAAGTGAAGATTGATGGTGTCTTTCTAATCTGATTTTAAATGCCTGAATTTTTTGTAGGAGCTTGCTGTCTCTGCTCTATGAAATATGATCTTTATTCCTGTACAATATAATTTCCTTTGAGTCCCCCAGCACAGAAGACAAAAGCTTTGAAGTCAAGTACAGCCTAGCGTGGGACATCACTGGAAACCAAACCATGCAAAAAATCTTCTGATATTGACTCTGTTTCTGGGGAAAAGCCACTGCATGGACAAGGCTCCTTACATTTCCCACCCGCCTCTGCCCCTCCCCAGAAAGCTCAGTCCCAAATCTGTGCTTAGGCAGGTTTGAAAGGAAATGAAAACTCCTGCAGAGGCAAAACAGCACTGTGAAACGCGACAAAAGGTGGGCAAGTCCCGGCGCAAGGCCAGTCAAAGCACATCTGTGTGCCACTGTGAACTCGTGTCTATCAAGCTGTTCTTCAACATTACAAAACCAACGCAGCGCTTCCCTTCTGCGAGCAAAGGAGAACACAGCTACTTATCTCTGCACCATCGAGCATTTTTGAGTTAATGGCATAACATCCTCTCCGTGGCACCTGATCTGATGCCACGCTGATTATACACTTGAGATGAAAGCTCCTTCTGTGAGATTGCTGATTTCTTTCACGCAGGTCACTATATCACGGCCAGCCAGTGCATTACTTTCTAATCCACTAGACACACAAGCTTCCCAGCGTTCAGAGCAGCCCTTGCTCAGGGTTTGGGAGTGCTTGGAGGAATTAAAGCTCGAACAGAGCCATACCGAACCACCCAATTGCAGAGAAGGGTGGCATGAATTCCTCTGGTACACCAGCACTGGATACCAGTTGCAGCCCTTTTTGCTTGGAAAATGGTGAAGCAGGAGGAGAGGTTCAGAGTGGAAAGGAATGAAAGGTCAGAGAGCAATGAATCAGAGTAAGTGTGCGAGGTGAGGCGATGGATGATGACGTTGCTCCAGCCCCTGCATCCCTGCAGCAGCACCTGCTGCTCCAGACACTTCACGCCTGCAACCGCAACAGCCCCTGCCACTTGCAGCGACGCCCATTAGACCACCTCATTAAGGTGATTTCACCAATTCCTTTGACCCAGGCTAAAGGCAGATGAGAATTTTGCTCTCGCTC
Source organism: Coracias cyanogaster (assembly GCA_033124195.1). Lineage (NCBI taxonomy): Eukaryota > Metazoa > Chordata > Aves > Coraciiformes > Coraciidae > Coracias > Coracias cyanogaster. The sequence goes on from JAVSBS010020048.1 coordinate 28,413, forward strand.
AGACCCAGCTGGATTCAAACCAGCGAGCTGGTGTTAGGCAAAAATACTTGAGCTGCACATAACCGCGGCATGAGAGAGCTCACCTTGCTCCAAGTCACAGAAATGCTTTATTTGTAGGACAAAGAAGGAATGCAAAAAGCTTTACTTCCACGTACCGATTCCCTCAGAAAATTACCTTCTAGTACTTCTTTATTTTCTTTGAAAGAAATTACATGTATTTTTCTTCATTACAAAAGGCTAAGTCTTTGTACCCTCCCAGCTTCAGTTAACTCTGGTGCAGCAACAGATAAAGGATGCTCGGAAATTAAAATATGTGACTTGTATAACTACATAATGAAACAATTGGCAAAACAGTACAAAAAGTAATATTCCTACTGACAGAATACAGAAAAGTCCCTTTAAAACTAAACATTTGGTTTCTGCAGAAGAGAAAGCTCCTAAGAGGCTTAACAGCATTAAGAGAAGAGAATAAACTATTGTTAACTTAATTTACTTTAAAAAGAAAAGTTAATCCTGCAAGAGTCATTTATATTTTTCTGACTCAAAGGTGCTAATATGATTCACTTTCACTCCCAACTCCATCTCAGTATAATGGAGTTTAGATGTGCCTATGAGATTCGATTTATCAAGTTGTAAATTCCACGTTCTTCATTTTTACCCATCAGTCACTTAAATCTCTGCAATGATGATCTGTGCTGGGAACGAGTCTCATCTTTTTTTCTCTTTTTGGGAGAGCAGAAGAAACCATATGGCAAAACTACACACAAGCCTACCATAATTGTTCCAAAAAGCACAGGGGACTTTTCTCTTGTGATCATTTTAGTTTTTTAGTAACTGTAAAAGAGTTGTCAAATCCACTTTTTCAATGCCGTTGCTGAAAACACTACCAGCTTATTCCAAGGATACTTCAGCTGAGCAGTGATTTTGGCTTGAATTTTTTTTGGCTTACAAAGACCCGCAGCCTACCAAGTGTCAATCTTTTTGCTTCTCTCTGTCAGAATCACAACTAGTGATCGTGGACTCTGTTGTATTTCAAAGCAGCAAATATCATTACAAGCTAGATATTCAAACTTGGTGTGTGGCAACAGGCTTCAAAGGGGAGAAAATATTTATTGTATTGTTAAAGAGTTACTGCTGCTCCTCACTTTCAAATCAACTGGAATAAACATCTAGTTTGTCCACAGCTTGAAGTGAAATAGTAAATTAATGGCTTCCTATTTGCTTCATCTGAAGCTACTCCTATAGACTCAGAAACTTATCATATTTAAACACATATTTCTCAAGCTATCCACAACAGCTTTTAAGAGACACTAAAAGATCTTTCGCAAATATCACATTACTTTTTAGAGAGGAATGAAATATATTGAGTAGAATCATTTTTTGAGACTCAATTCAGAAAAATCATCGCCAACGGACAAACGCCATCACTACTGCCTGACAGACGTGCTGTACCTTAGCCCTGCCTCGTACATCTTTGGTAGATCTCTGTCTCTCAGGCCATAGCACCCGGCAGGGTAGGCTGGAAGATGCCTCCTCACAAGGGGCTGTCTCACCACCCTCCTGTGCACAAGACCATGTCCTGCTGCCTGCAGGCACGTGCTTCTGTGCTTTGCTCGCTGGACCAGCTCGTGCATCCTCAGTTACTTCATGAATGACTCAGAAAAGTAAATAAAAGAAATAAAACCATGCTTCCGGCAAGCCGTATGTGAGCATAAGGATCTATTACCATTAGCAATTGCTCCTTCAAGACAAGTGGTCCAATACTTTAAAAGCACTCAGTAGGTTGATCTAAGCTCAAAAGGTCGCTCGTTGGGATACGCAAGCCGTTATCGCATGGACTGTGTGGCGCAGCATGGTCCATCGGGGAGCTCTCCTTGGGCCGTGCAGCTCAGGACCAACGCTCAGGAGAAGTTAAAGGGGTTTTCCTGGTGGCAGAGTTCACAGGAATCCCATTTACCTTGTGAGCACGGCACACAGAGATGCAGAGATGTTTGTGAACTCTGGACAGCCATCCTGAAGCTCCCTGTTTGCTAACTTGTCTTGTTCCACATGGAAAACATACTTGGGAATACAGCTAGCCCTTATCTCACAATTTCAATTCTTCCCTTCCTCTTATCTTGCAGAAAGTGTCCTACAGCTCAGACCATTTCAGCAACACTCTCGTAGCAAACGTTAAGACAGAGAAAGGAGAAAGGAGTTGGGTTTGTTACAGCCTAAGTGCAACAAATTCTGGCTTTTAACTTACTTTTATACTTCTGCAACAGAAGCCAGAAAAGGGAGAAAAGATTTTGATATGGAATATTTTAAAATGCAATTGGATATAATCTAAATAAAAATTAAAAATAAAGCAAAGAGGTTCTGTTGGTAAATAAAGGAAGCCAGCGTTGCTGCCGGCCTGCAAACTCCCGTGAGCAATTCAACCTCTCCAGATCCTCCAAGCTCCAGTTAAGGAAAGCTCAATGTGCTCAGGTCCTAGGTTTTCCTGGTTGTTTGACTTTGTATGGCAGTACAGCTGAGCACACGCTAGTCAGAAGGAAGTTAGCGATTATTTTTAAGTAGATAAAACATGACTGTGTGAGCAGATAGAAACAGTCCTGATGTTTTAAGTCCTGATCAATGTTCATCTTTCTTATTCATCCTTAATAATTTGCCAACAGTAAGGAACCTGAGACGATCTCTGGCCAGCCAAAAAATGTTTGAAAAAAACCTCCGGTTTGCTCAAGCTTAGTATTTCATAAGGTGAATTTAATCTGTTATAGATTTACAGCGTTTCTTCTTCCTTCGCAAGCGAGGGAAAAAATTCCTAGCTCTCCTAAAGGCCATTAAAAATGTAATATACCTGCTTCCCGAGGACCCACCTGCCTTCATAGCACTAGTACAGTTAGAGTATAAACAGGGAAAAATACGCTGTGACACTACTCCTTTTAAGTATGAAATTTACAAAAACAATAGTAAGAAAATCAACACTAACAGTATCCTTGTCTGCAGTTTATTTTGCCTTTTGAACAGATGCATCACTTCAGCTATTACATATTAAGCAGAGACCAAAAGTCTTTGATCCTATCACCGGAAAAGGGATTATCCTTCAGTTATAGTTCCATATGTTTCCACTTCTAATAGCCCATGCAGCTGCATGTTAAACAAAAAGCCATGAATCCCCTGACTAACTCAAACTAAGATGTTCATTTTCCACATCCTAAAGACCTGGCTGCAACAGCTCCAACTTTCAAGTTTCACTGCATTTGATTATTAACGCTTAGGGAAGACAGAAAAATCTCAGTGCTCCAGCTCTGGCTCAGGACACTTGCAGGAGCTTTGCTTCTGGATGTCTGAATTTATATCCACACTGATAAAATGTTCCTTAAAGGAAGGAAGAGCTGAGATTTCCACCTAATTTGACAACTTCCTTTGGATGGTAGTTTTGTAGGAGCTCAATCTCCTTGAGGTATCTCATAAAGAAAACCCTTGCACCTTCCCATGCCACAGATCCTTCTGCTCTCCAAGTTCAGAAGATGCCTGGAGCCTTGAACCCAGAAAATCTTAAATGAAGATAGAAAGCAGTAGCACCCTTGATAAAAAGTTTTGTAGGTTTTTAATTCTTTTCTAAAGAAAGAAAGATTAAGCCAGTAACTTAGAAAGCTGGACACTAACTCAGTAGCTTAGAAAAGTTCACGGGCATGGGAAGAATGCCGTCCAAAACCAAGCAAAGAGCAGGCAGAGAAACATTACTCTTCTGAACCCATATGCTTTGGGCAACTACTAAGCTATAAATGACAAAAAGAAAACTCACAGAAAAAAGAGGAGACCTTCAGTTAGAGAGAATAAAGAATAGCTGTTCCAGCCTCTGCCAGCACAAAGTCTCCATGTTCTCCTGAACCACCCCTGCCCAGTCAGCCTTCCCTTGGGCTGTCTGGGGGACTCTCCTGATGGCCTTTGAGCCATCCTCATTCACATGCCGACCACCAAGAGAAGCTTGCCCACAGGAACCTGCGCTTTCTTGTTGGGTTTTGCCTGCTGTCTAAGGAAGCGTTGACAGAACCGAGACAAAAGAAAAGATAAAGCTGCCACAGGGAAATTGCAACCTTCAGATGCTCATAGCACAGAGGAAATTGGAAAGACAAAAAACGCTGGTGTCATCCTTACCTTTAAAGAAAAGCAAATGAAAATCCCCATATTCAAAGAGCTGAGTTCATACTCCTCTGTCCTACCTGGCTAACATGGTAGGGCCTGAGGGACTGGTGTGGGCACCAAAAATCAGCACACCTCTGAGGCCTCAGTGCTTATTCAAGAGGTTGCAGGTAGCTGGGGGTTGGGAGATACACAGAGATGTTACAACTTCTTCTGGAACACCATGCACCTTGGTGGTGCCCAGCAGTCAATTCACAAAAGTGTCTGTATCTACCTTGCCTGTGTTACACAGTTTTTTCCCTTTTAATTTTTTTATTTTATTTTTTGACAGATCGGATAGGCAATAAACTATGCTGTGCCTAAGTTTTGCTTGATTTTGTCTGCTTTGTACTTAATCTGTTACAATTTTGCTGCAGGAGACACCTTTCCTCCTCCTCGCTCCAGAAATGCATTTGCTATTTCAAACACCGAGAAGCGCTCTCCTGTCCCAGCTTTCTCAGCACGCTCGCTGGAAACTTCAGAATGAGAACTCAATGAATAGGATAAAGCCTAACGGACTGTTTCTGAGGCATTTCGGCTGTCCCCAGGCTGAGGCCACCCACGAAAGCCATCCTTGGAGTAGCGCTATCTGTACACCCTGGAAATTTCATTTTGTTCTAAAGGCCCCTCCCCTGCACTGGCCTCTGGAGAAGATAAGTTTTATCAGCCCAGTGCCAGCAAAGTGATAAAGAAGGGCGAGTGCTCTTCCAGCATGAGCCAGACGCCGAGGCTTGCTTCACCGTGCAGCCAAGTGCTTCAGCGCCTGATGATTGAAAGCAGAAGCTTAATGGGGTGAATGCGAACAAAGAATTAGAATAAATGCCGCCTTTTGAAACAGAAAGCAAGCAGCTAAATGGCTTGGGTGAGACAGGAAAGCAGATGTAGAGCAGAGAAGCAGCTCTGCAAAGCCAGTCTGGATTTCAGGTGATGAAGATTCAGGCCTCTTTGTCAGCCAGCACGATGACAGCTGCTGTCTGGTGGCCTCCTGCGGATCGGCAGGTGTGATATACGCTCCTCCTGCAAAATCTGATTTATTTCAGAAAGTGGTGGTTCTCTGCTCTGCTGAGTAAAGCTTCTTCTAATTAAGCATTTCCCATTAGAATGTGTCACTCCAATTACCTGTACACATATACTAATCTTCAGCCTGATGTATCTTCAGGCTTAAGCAGGATAAATTTAATCATCTATGAAAGCTTGTGCCAGAAAAAGGAGAAGGAAAGGATTCTGTCCTTCCACAAAGCCCTGGAAGAGATTTTGCCCTGGTGGCAAGGGAGTTGAACCACGAGAGGACCACATTAACTCACATCATGTCAAGTAGTGCAAAGATGATTGCATTTTAAGAGTATTGGCACAGGTGGCTCTGTACCTCCTCCCGTGGAGGTCCTCACTTGGTGGGACCATCCCCTGTGCCCAGAAGGACCACTGACTTTAACAGACGGACCCCTGAAGTGTCCCAATCTGAAGCAAGGGCTGACCTTGCTCCGAACACAAGGTTAGCAGCAGACTACCTGCACAGGGCGCGGGGGCGGGTGAATTCTCACTGTGTTTGCCAGAAGAGGCTGTGACTTGGCAGCAGGAAAAAGGGTCACAGTGCCCAAGGGAAGCCCCAGGAGAAACCAGGCCATGGGTGATGGTGTGGTGAGCGTGAGGAGTCTGACCTGCACATGTCTCTGTGAGTCTCATAGATTAAGTGCCAGCATTTAGGAGCAGCATGGGGTTTGTACAAGAGCCCGGAGCAGAGGTTGTGGCATAACTTGAGACAATGAATCTCTGAACCCCAACCGCACACCACGGATGAGACACGTAGGCTCGGGCTGCGATGCAGCTGGGACTAACAGGACATCACTAGTAAAGTGTCTTCTTGGCCATTTTTCTCCCAGTGCTCTTCTTGTAGAGTGGGTTTGATGAATGCGAATAATCATAAGCCAAGAAGCGAACAGACCTTTGTGCAGCTTGAGGGCCGTCCGTGAAAATAAGGGGCCAAATTTTAGTATAGATGAATGCTTCAGTAGACTTCTTCATACTTTGCCAACAGAAAGTATTTGGCTGCTGTCTCTGGCAGTAAGGGAAGGGGCAGAGCCAGCTGCCATTCTGATAAGGCAGCTACTAATGGATTTCACCATCAAACAGCCCTCACTGAAAGCTGTCCAGAGATGCCTGGATAGACAACGCTCATTAGACAGAAAAGCAGAATTTCTTTGCTGTAAGAGAGGATTGCAAAGCACATCATTCCTATGCAGCTGAATACGGATACTCCTCTGGGCTGACTCAGAACGCGGCGGTGGGGATGCTGCCTTGGCTTGGCAGAGGTGGTGAGTGGTAATTATAAATATCTGTCAGGCCTTTGGTGTCAGTATTTGTAGGTAGCTACTTGATCACATTTTATAAACAATAGAATGTGTTCTCTACTTGCCATGTTGTAAAATGGATTAAAAAGTGTCTTCAGGAAACCAAATCCAAGTCAAGAGACTGAAATCAAGTCCAGTCATTACTAATTACAATTACACCACCATTTGACTGGACGCAAAGGTGAAATTGCATTTAAATCACTTTCAAATTTGCTTGCAGCATGTATGGATCTGACCAAACTGGTGAGATTTGCTTGCGTATTTGAGGAGGGAATTGCTGTGTATGTACCAATGCCCAGCACAGGTGATATACAGGCATTCTTTTTCATGGCCAAGTTTCTGCAGCTAATTCCTCACACCCAGCACTGACTGCAGAAGAATCCTTGTGACAAGTGAGTCAAAAGGCAAGGTGCTGCTGAGCATAAAACGCCTTCTTGCCCTGCACAGACCTAGGACATGGAGACGAGTCAGCATTAATAGTCACAATTAGAAACCTAAGAGCAGACTGTAGATGGTGAAAATAATTAGTGGATTCTGAAAAAAATTTCCAGCCCCACAAAAATGCTTTAATGCAGAATACATTTCAAACTGAAACAATAAAAGAGACTCAGCCATGCTCGTCTCATAATGACACATTTGGGATTGTTAGGACAGGATCTGAAAGCTTGCTGGCTCCTTAACAAAGATGCTCAATGCTCACAGCCAGCTAGACACTGTGGTCCATGCTGGGGGTGGCAGGCAGCCAGCTGGCGTCCCAGGGCGGTCTCCTTCACATCATACCTGTATTCCAGCCCTTAGGGCTGTAGCACTTCATGCTCCCGCAGGATTTACACTCCCCAAGCCTCCTTCCCAGGGAGGAAAGCATTGGCAATGCTATAGTGTGTGAGGACCCTGACCCACAGCAAGGATCGGAAAGATCTTGATGCAGGATCTAGGTGGAAGGAACTGCCACTGGTCTGTAGGAAGACAGTGGAGGGAGAAAGCTCCTGTGCTTTGTTGAGTGTATTTGTTTCCAGCATCCTAATCTGGTCCTGCTTTAAACATTGCCAATAAAATGTGGCCACTCTGCAGGAAATATAACTAATTTTCAGGATTATTTATAAAGTTATGTTTTAAAGTATATGTACTGTATTATCTTTGTTTGACTTTTGGCATTAGAGAAATGTGTTTTTTCTTCTTAAGATGAACTCTGAGATGCCCCTATTTTTCAGGAGCACTGGGTTTCAGCAGAGACTCTGTGGATTCAGAGACCTGCCGGAATGTAGAGAAGCTGGCAAAGCAAGCAGCAGAGGAGCAGCCAAACTTCAGCACCACGCGGAAGCAGCCTGGCAAGGAGCAGTGCTAGCAGAGAGGCTGAGCTGTTGGATGCCTGAGCTGCACCACTCAGCACCGAGACACCTCCTGAGCAGACCCCTGAGCTTCTGTCCTTCATGGACCAGGCATGCTGCCGCTGCTTCCCAGGTGGGCTGTCTCTGGGACTGAAATAACTGAAATGCCATTAAAAAGATCATGAATCACGCTCGCTGAGCAATAGAAAACAAGTCTGATTTGCCTTTCTTCTCTTTGTGATGACTGATGTCTACACTTCCTTAAGAAACTGCAGTCCACAATTTATCTTTCCAGAAAACTGTCCTCTTACGGCGATCCTTCCACGCTTTCCAGAAGACTGGAAGTAAAAGTCCTCTGAGAAACCCCTTCAAGGAGATCCAGGGTGGGTTTCTGAGGATGATGGCCCATTGCCAGTAATTTCATTCAGGTGAACCTTGCTTCTGTCCGGGAGACAACACCCCTCCAGCTATGGACTGCAAGTCCTTGACTTGGGGATGAATACAAAATTCCAGCAGGAGAGGCGTGTATAGTGATAAGTGTAGCGACATGGTAACAATATGTCTCGCCAATCAAAAAGAACATGCATTCCTTATTTATAGATCAGCTAGGTTGTGCAGGAGAGGAGATTTAACAGCTTCCAGTCTGGTTTAGGGGAAAGACTAACTGATGTGAAATTACCTGGAATACTTAATCACATAGATCAAAATGGGTTTGGGGCTTTTTTCGTGTGTAAGTATCTCTTTAAAAATCATATTATTCCAATACAATTCCCATTGTTGCTGTCAGTGCAGAGTGTCTAAGTGCCTAATATATCTAACACAGATGTGACAAAGGGCTACAATTAAATCACTCTGCACTCATCTTCGGGTACCAATCAACTTTTTCTCCTCTTAATGAACAGACACATGCTGTTTGATACCGAGTCTGATTGACTGGCTGATATGAAAACATAAAGTGGCAGGAGCTGGTGAGAAGTATTCGTTATTCTCTCTGTTTGGAGGTGCAGTAGAAGTGAGTAATTGGTTCTGATTGTGGCAGCCACTCTCGTGCTAATGAGCACTACAGCACAGGGGTTGGGTTAGACAGGACGGTAGCTCATTCCTGTGACCTTCATGTTGTATTTTAAATGGGGAACATGGCTTTGAATTGATATTTTCTCACTACCTGGTCCATAGTAGTCATCTTCACACCTTTGGCAGATTTCAAAGGAGCCCTAATCCAATACTATAGCTCAGGAAACCGAGCCAGAGAGAGGCAAAGCAGGTTTCTCAGCACCTTTGGGCAGCAGAGCCAAAACAAGCTGCACACTTCAGGAGTCCCTGTCTGGCACACTTGGTACATACTTCAGGAAACTCATATTCAAACTGAAGTCTGCTTGTTGATCTCAATGCTAGAAATAGGAGATTTTTTTCTCCAGAGCTCAAGTACCTTGCCTCAAGAATGAAGGCTGGTGCTAAGACCAGATGAGGAAGGAACCTCTCATCTGATGAAAGAGAGCTCCTCAAAATCTAGGTGCTCTATAGAGGTAGTAACGACCATACCTTAGTACTACTGCTCTACAGCCTTTGTGGTCCCCTGGCTCTGGGCAAACCCGTCCTGTTTCTGCACTACTCTTAAATAACACTCCACATCAGTGGAAAGCTGAGTTTGCCTGAGAAAAAGGGCATCCATAGCCAGCTGAAGCAGTGCCCGTCACCAGACTACCACACACAGGGTAAAAACCAGCAGGAGAACACCTTACTGCTGAAGCAAAGGACAACGGCTGCCATAGGAACGCGATACTTATTTTGGAGGAAAGGATGATTAAATTATGCTCCCCAAATGCAAAATGATACCAAAACCAAAGCTCTTCTTCAGAAACACCTGCGAATTTCAGTTAAACATCTCCAGGTACAGTGAAAAACGAACGGGTTTTACTTTGGGCTGGCTCCGAAGGTGGTCATTTCCCAGTCTGCACGGACAAGGTCACGAGCCCACGCTCCGCACGCCTACGCAAGGGCAGCGCATCCCATGGACATTGCTTTTCTGAGCTACACAAAAGATGAAACAAAAACAACACAGCAAACTGCAATTTTTCACCCTCAAAGAGCACGAGAAAAAGCACTGCCTCCAGTGTTGGCTGAGTGTGTGCATTTTGGTTGCAAGCACTCAACTTTCTTTTCCTGAGCGAGAATAATAAACTTTCCTTAAGCAAAGCACTCAGAACAAGTGCTGGAATCAAATTATAAACCTGTGCCTTTTATAAAAGAATGAAAAGAAAAATAAAATCCCACTTAATTGTCATTTGACAAACAGTGGTTCCCTTAAAGGCTGTTTTAATTCTATATTGTAATGATAGAATTACATTAAATTCATCTGTAGATAATCACAGTTTTAAATTAGTTAAAAATATTGCTGTGCTCTTTGGAGGGCTTTGCAAGTTTCACTGCAATTCTTCTGTCTTGTTTTTTTTTTTTTTAAATCTATTTGTGTTTGTTGGCGGGGACTGCCAAAGTTTGTGTAGATATTTAAGCCCAAGACGGCATCTTAGCTTAGCCATCTGTGAAAACAAAAACCGAATAAAAATACAGCTTTGAATAAATGAAGCACTGGGGGAATTTCATACTTGATATAAATAATTGCAGCTATAGCTTGTTGCTATGCAGTTAAGAAAAACATTTCTCTTATCCCTGGTGAAGACCTATTTCTTTAAAAGGTTTCACATTTAAACAGGAAGACAATGAAACATTAGCATTTTTCCATCTTCCCCTTCAAGTGTACGAGCAAGATTGATGTCTCGCTGCCTGGTTTGATAGCAATGAGAGCAAAGGCTCTGGAGAGAGGCAGCAGAGGCTCGCGGTGACTGGTGCTCACCAACCCCAGCACTTGCCATGGCCTCAGCCTAAGGCCAGGGGCTTCCAGCCCAGTCTGGTGGGGCATGACATTCAGGTGCCCCGTGGAAGGGCCAAGCGTGAGAAATGGAGGCTTCTTCTCTTTTAAGGAAGGTAAAAGAGAGCTGTGAGGCATCAGCTTTGAGAAAGTGGCACTCACTGCCGAAGTATGGCAAGAAAAGTCACCTTATAATGAGCATATGAGGGCACAGAGAAGGGAAAGCAAAGTCAGTTCTGGCAACAACAGTTTTCCCCAGCTTTTCTTTTTTCTGCTCTTAGAAAGTGGCACTTTTTTTTTTGTAAGGGAGGGTGGGTTCAGGAACTCGTCCTGGAACAATTCATCACAACTATGCATGTAACCATGAGCGCGAGCCCCAGCCTCAGCTCCAAAGCCGGGCAAAGCAGAGACGTATGCAGCACACAGACCATGTGTGTCATAAAAACAGAAACCCAACAGCTATTATGCTTCCACCCATTCTGTATTTCTTCGGGAGTTTTCAGGCCTGATTTCTGCATTTCAAGTTCTGCAGGAGCTTCTCTGACCGTTGCTTTGTTACAGTGCAGAGGGTTTCACACCAGTGCTCAGCTCTCAGTGAGGCCACAGCTCCAGGCATGCACGCTTGGAGTGCGTTTCTGTGGGTACATTGATGTCTATGTACAGGTGGAATAGCAAAACAAACAGCTTTCCTCAGCCTCGGGAAAGCTTAACATTTTTTGCCTCCTGTTTGCCTTATTTCCCTGAGAAAAAGTATTGGACTTTCTTGGCTGAAAGCTGTCATCTTCAATGAAAAGCTGATTATAAAGTGGAAGTAAATAACAAAAGCATGATTCTGTCTGGTTGCCTGAGCTAAATTAATAATAATAAAAAACCCTCAGCTGGCACTCAATAATTTCCTCATGAAAAGCAGTGTTTTCTTAAGGAAATAGTGACAATTTGCCTTGGACCAAATCAGTGAAGATATAATCTGTTTGCACTGAAGATGTCAAATTTGCATGCATGTAATTGCAGCATGAGAACTGGTGGTGTCACACAGCTTTAATGATGGTTTGCAGTAAAAACACCAAGAGAACAAACACCTGCTCTACAGCTTCTGTGGGCTGCCAGTGTATTATTATTGCTTCTGACCTTCTAATTGCCTCTCTATTTTCTGCTCCTGGCTGCACGGTGAATAACACGAGTGCTCTTACAACTCCTACGTGTCCCCCACACGCTCCCCCCTTCCTCCGCTCTCCTGGAAAATAAATAAACTACCAATTTAATGACTAACTAGCTTGTACTCTCAGAAGAATTTCCCGAGCTTTTGTGAAAACGTTGAGCTTTGAACATTTTTCAAACAGAAATCAGTATTTTCGTCTCTCTTAACTTTCTGTACGTGTCAGTGAGGAACATTTTAATTAGAGCACAGTCTACATGACACTACAGCCCGCCTGCCTCTTTCCTGCTGGTAGCGGGGACAGATGCAAACAGCTTCTGGAACAGGAGAGATGCTGAGGAGGCGGGGGCCGGTACCCGGGCGGCGGCGGCTCGGGGATGCTGCGGGGGATGCAGGCGAGATGCGCGGCGCGGGGATGCGCCGGAGCCCGATGGCCCGGCTGGCCCCGGGCCGCTCCCCGCCGCCCTCCCCCGGGGCGGCTGCAATTCGTGCCGACAGCCATGAGATGTCAGTGCCGCCCCACGCTAAAGCAGCTGCCGGCTAATTTGTCAGACAGACCAGAAAGGCTGAGAGGTGGCCGCTGCGCACTCCGCTTTTTGCCCTCCCCAGGCTGTCTTGCCTCTGTCCGGCTCCTCTCCGAGGAGCTCCAGTAAAAATTGTATAGCCCTTCCCTTTAGATTTATAGACTGACCTGATAGCTAGAAACAGTAACGAGGGATTTTAAGCAGTGGTCTAAAGTACCTGCCAGGTCCTGCTTGCTATATACCATTGTTATTATTCATCTCAAACCTTCTGATTCAGAAAGTAGATTGTGTAGCAAGGGCAGGATCTTCGGTAGTATTTTTTAATGTACCTTGATGTTGTTGAGCTCATCAGCGTTCAAAATAAATCTCAACGCATGCTAGCAGGGAGAAGACTGATTTTTTGGGGAGTTAAATAACTCCGCTTTCCTGCCACATCCCATGTCCTATCCCCAATGAAAAGTTCCATCCCACCTAAGGCAGGACGTCTGCGCTTAGAAATTCCCCTCTTGTCAAACTTTCAAGACAATTACATGCTTTTCACCCTAGATGAGGTGGGAAATAGATGAGGTTTATCCCTGCAGCAACTCCTCCAGAAATCTGGCACTGTCTGCCATGAGACAAGGAGTGCAGAGATCTCAGGAAAGCGAGTCTAGGAAGCATAGTCTTACTGAGGCTTATAAATATGCCCGGTATTAACAGCTGTTTATTAAAACAAGTTATAAAATACATTTTCAAAGTTCAGCCGAGTGACCGTCTTAGCCATTAACATCCCACGAATACACTTGGATCAAAGTTTGATGACCTCTATTTACTATGGCAGATAGTGCTACCTGAAAATGCCTACTTTTAAAATCCTATTACTGTCAAATCCCTTATTTAGGCCAGTGATTTGACATTCCTGCATGAGTGAACATTAAAGTTTTTGCCTTTTTAACCTCCTAATCCTGGTGCATAAATCATTTATAACCGATTCTATTCTATGTGTCTTTTTGGTGTTATTGGATTCTTATCTTTCATTCCAGTCTAGGTTTCTGATTTAATGTATTAAAAACTTCAGTTCAGCTTCGCTTTCCTTATTAAGATAGAAGTAGAAGCTTATAGAGTGCTGAAAGAAAAGCACAATATATAATTCTTTAAAAAAAATTAATAAGTTTTAGTTTAAAGGGAAGGAATATTACGCTGTCCTCTCATGTGGCACCCCTTTATGATTGTTGTACAAATGCAGAAAATTACTTCTAATTTTGAGCAAGCCCATTACTATGCTGTCCCTTAGCTGGGTTCATTCAGATGGCAAGGTCAAGCTCTGCACCCTACTTCTGCTTGCGGGTCTCAGGAAGCTCTTGCTTCTCCAGAGTGCTCCTGGAAGATGCCCCTGGAGATCTGCTAGCAGGACCAGAGTCTGGAGGAATGTGGATATTAAATTCTCCTTTACTACCCCATGTTGCCGCCTTCTTCTAGCACTTACACAGTATCGGAGTGAAAAAGTAAAACCAGAGCCCATTCCACCAGCAGAAAACCAGCCCAAAAGAATAACCAGACCCTAAGTATTTGTATTAGTAGCAAAACCAAACAAGCCTGATTGGTGTCTCAGAAGTGGTCTATGTTAAAGATTTCTTGTGACAAAGAAGGGCTGAAGGGTGATGGGTTTGAAAGAGATGAGGAAACTGAGGGGTCCAGCTTGGTTATGGAGCGTTTGTACTCGGAAAGTCCTGGCTATGCCCACTTTAACAGTACGACAGACTAAGAGCCTACCAGATTAGCTTACAAAAGGCAGGTCTGATCCTTCACATAGGTACATCCAATATGCCTAAGGGATGGATGAACCCGCAACAATTGCAGGATCACAATGCACATTAAAAATTCATCCATGCAGAACTAGACTCTTGAGCTCTTCAGGTTATCCTACTTATTTTCCAATTTGAGATTGATCCAAATGAAAACCACAGCACAGCTGGGCAACTCTCATCTCTGGAGAGGTTGAGAGAGCCCAGGTCCTCTCTAAGGGCTGCAGGAGGACACAAGTGTCCTGGGGTGCAGGCTTCCCAGAACAGGACATGCACTGAAACCCAACTGTGATCTGATCCCAAAAGTGGGATTCTACCAGCTTCACAGTGCTTCAGACGCAGGGTGGTAAAATCCTGACAGACCTCACCATCATTCAATGTTGTGCTGCTACCATTAATCCCTGGTGCAGTTATTAATTATATTAATAGATATCCACCAGTTGTTGCAAACACCTTCTTCAGACAAACAGGGATTTTTTTCCCCCCTGTTTACTCCTCTGCAAGTTCCCTGACCTGGAAAGCTGACATTTTCTGGTTCACACTTAGTACCTTTCAGCTCTTCTCCTTCAGTCCTGTTTGGGATTTGTGCTGACAGCCAAACGGCACAGACAGCAGAGCCTGCACCCACCCAGAGGAAAGGAGAACTTTCAAACCCAGCTTTAAAACCCCTTAAAACAGAATCCAGCATTAGTTTTCCTTTTCTTCTTGAAAGAAAGGGGCAAAAAATAGGAATAACACACTCCACAAAGTGACAAGGCTGCCTCTGTTCAGAGCACTGCAGAAACTGCCAAAGCAAGCTGGATTTGTATGAGAATAATCCCGAGATAGGGCTGCCAAGGCCAGCCAGCCTTGTGCTGCTGAGCCAAACTTTCTTACAGAAGCAATGGCCACCAGCAGACAGCTTGAAATTTGGGACATGCTTCGCCCTCAGTGTAAAAGGAAAAATGTATTAAACTTGTTCTGCCTTAAGTTATTTTCCCTTGTTTGTTTATTTTCTACACCTCTTCCAGCTTGAGATGCTCGCTACTGCCACAAGCATGAAATTCAGCCTTCAGCGAGGGCCTGATGGCTTTCTCAGCTTGGCAGACTGCTGGGATTTTATCTCGTTAATAGCGTGGAGATGCCAATAGGAAAGGTGATAAAAATAAGTTGGGTCATCAAAATCTCACCCTCCAATTTCATCACGCGTATGTGTTTCTTGTGCCCCAAACGGGTATTTCTTGTTCTTACCAAGAGTAGCCGTTGCTTCTGGTGGCTAGCATCACAGGCTGAGATGGATTACTTCTCTAACATCACTACCTGGTCTAAGTCCAAAGGCTGAGATGGAGGTACACCTTCCCCTTGCAAGGGAGCAGCAGACGTGGGGCTGTTACAGGAAGCCCTGCACCCTCAGGGCAACTGGGCAAGAACTGGGTGCTCTGGGCTGGGTCCTGCAGGTCCCACCTGGGGCTGCTCGGGACCATCACGGCCTTGCAACACCCCCAACAACTATTGCAAAGTACAACCCCCGCTCCCTAGAGTCACAAATCAAATAGCAGAGCTAGTGAAAAAGTGGTTAACAGGAGCTTTCGCAGAAGAATAGAAGAATGTGGAAATAAGCCCCTGCCATTTCTTACATTATCCCAGAGCTGTTCAGCCATGAATTGTCTGTAATAATTAGCATGAGAATATCTCCTTGATGACATTCATACTGCATAAAAGGGTCTGCATTTCCTCCATCAAAGTGCATATTTATGAACTGAATCTCCAAAAGATGGAGCCTTTGATAGTATTATTTTAATATTTTCTGCATATGATTTGGAAGTTTAAACTTCAGGAAGCCCTAATAATAAAAAAGATGGTCAGATTTCTGCTAGTCACCTCTGCTTCCAATAAACACAAACACCTATATGGGAGTCACTGTTTAAATATGAAAGTGATAGACTACACAAGACAGAAAGACATGAATAAATTTACTTTTGATCTTTAATGATCCTGAGAATAGTGACTTGAAAAGCCCAACCGTGAATGCTGAAGCCATTACATGGCATATGCTTTTCTCATTTTCCATTTATTTTTTGACCTTGGTGACAGCCTGTTCACACTGGAAAAACTCTCCTTTCTCTGGATGTCCGTCTATGCTTCTGCCCCATTGTGTTCAATACCTCTTACTTTATTTACCTGATTACTGCAATTCCTTAAAACTAAGGCTTGACCCAAAACTAGACTCATCAAGGGCAGGATTAAAGGACTCACCTCCATCAGAGGTAGGATTGCAAGGACATACGATAGATGTGCTGCCACCAGCTTGAGCTGGACAGTCTTAGATGTGGGGAATGGCAGGTCCTCTTCTTAGGTGTAAAACTTACTGGGGATTTGTGTTGAGCTGATGGTTGGACTTGATGATCTTAGAGGTCTTTTCCAACCTTAATAATTCTAAGATTTGTCAACAGAGCCTGCCCAAAGCTGATGACTTGCACCTTCTACTTATTACTGCCCTAGTGTTACCTCTAGACCCTTTATTTTAGCACCTACACCAAGCATGTGTCTCAAAGCTTAAAGTCTTGAAGTCTGAAAGGCAGACGACGATTACTTTCTGAAATGTTTATAGAGAAAATACTCCATTTGGTTACTCTCCTCTCGGCAAAAATGGGCAAGCACGTGAATTATGCCAGGCTTGGACTGCTCAGGATGAAGGGACTGATGGAGGGAGTGTGTGTATGAAGCCGTGCACAGGAGGATGTGAAGGGCCACCAAGCCTGGTAGCATGGGACGCTAGACGCATTCTCCCCAAGACCCAAGTCCTTCCCACAACTTCTGCACTGCCTATTAGAAATGATTCCCCTCATGGGCTGCATCCTCTTTTGGCTATATAAATATATATAAATATATATAAATATATTCTGGTTATACTTGTGCTTATAAAGAAGAGAGTATTATAGAGACCAGGTTCTTATCCCAATGAAGTTGCAAATATTTTTGAGATCTTCAGTGAAGAATTATTCATTTGTCCTGGTATACCCCACTAGCTGATAGATCTAGCAAAAAAACAATGTATTCCACAACAGCAGCTGTTCAGAGCTATTCTAATCTTCTCCTGATAAAACACACAGTGAATCTGTGCATGTACCTCTTAATTAACAAGGGAAATAAATTTTATGAAGTACACCTATGATGGACTCTATAGAATTTGGTTCAGAGACAGGCTTAGACCATAAGATGCCATTTTCATGTATATTTTGAGGAGCACTGGAGAGGTTCAGAAACTGTATCTCAATTCTGCCATGATTCCACCTTTTAAAAAATCATATCACTTATCTAGAAATAAGTCTTACGATGTCCTTTGCACCATTATTTCTTGTTCAAAACCACCCTGGGGACGGTGGAAGTGAGGCCAGGTGGTCCCTCTGTCCCCCCCGCTCCCCGCATAGAGGAAGCCACAGACCCCACGGCCAGCCCGAACGTACCCACTGCAGGGTCTCAACCTGGATCTCACCATACTAGTGCTGTTTAGATTGGGCATTACTCGGAATAACCTGAAAATACAGCAATTTAGCACATCTCTACCTTTTCTTCCTTTTTCATTCTGAAACAAAGTAAGAAATGAATGGGTGAAATCATTCAGAAAATGGGTAAGAAGGAAATGCTGATCTATGATCAACAGATCACAAACTGTAAAATGCTTGTCCCTCTCAGAAAACAACCACATAATTCAGAATATTGCAGAAGAATATGCAGAAGTGGTCATTTTTTTTTCAGAAAATGTTAATTCATCACTGCCAGAAATTCTTGTGGGAACACATACGTCAGTTTTGAAGGATAGTTTTTCTTGGATCTGAGACAAAATTTCTGATCAGAAAAAAAGAGAGGATAATTGGTGGTTCAGATGTTCGCAGGACACATGGGAATCCTCCCCACTCTATTGAAGTCTCCGTTTTGCTTCTCAAAGGAAACTTAAATGTGAATCTCCCAGGTGAACATTTTAGCTATTGTCTAATCTGAGATGGGTGAGATTTCACAAAAGAGCTTCACAGGGTTTTAATTGCGTCCTGACTTTGCACAGGACATCTTTTGGATGCTTGAAAGACCTTCTGTGAGATGAAAGGATGTTTTGGAAGGCTGGTGCAGGACCCACTCCTTGCCTCACCCCTCCTCCCTCTGCAAAGGCAGGGAGAAGCAGGAGCAAGCTCACAGCAGCATGCATCTAGGGTTATCAGAATACAACCTCACCCACATGAAAGGAGGAGAAGGAATCCTATCGCTGTTAGGATTGATTTCAAAATCACAGTTGTTTTACTCATCGTTCTTATTCAGAATTCAGCTTGTAACTAGAAAAGATGAAGGGGAACGCGCCCTACTTTTCCCTTTGTGATTTGACAGTGCTGCTGTTGAGTAGCTTTGCCATGAAAACCAGTGGTTGCTCAGTTCTCCTGCTGCGTTCTTGGGCCTTCCACAACTCAAAGGAAAGAAGCAAATCTGGGAAAGGCGGCAAGTGCTGGGGGGAAACACAAACAGGATGTCTCAGGCAACTATAGCCCTTAGACTGACCTGTGCCAGCCCTTTCCTTGCTGTTTGCCTGCAAACTCATCAGCTGACAGTGTCTTTTTCAACTAAAAGGAGGTGCTTGCTCTTATTAATGACTGGAGGACAAATCTGACCTCTAACAGCTGTGACTAATAGCTCCAAGCCAGCAATCACCACCGAGCAGGAGCCTTCAGAGCATATCAAAAGGAGACAAATGTAAGTCAGAGCTGTGAAGCTGGAGAATGGGAGGGAAGTTTTTAATGGCTCAGGCTCTTGCTAGCACCCATTCATTCCTGCTAAAGGCATAATCTCTAGAGGAAGCTCCGATACCTGGGAATGCCAGTGTGGTTACAGCTGCAAAGACGCACGCACACCATCTTGCCTCTGCCATCGCTGCAATTCGATGTCATCCCATCTACCTCTACAAACCTTCCAACAACCCAGTCTCTGCACAGAGGCAGAGGTCAGGCAGCGGCACACAGGCGATGGAGATGATCTGTCAAAAAGCCCCATCTCTCTTGACTTATTCCTCTGACAATGTATCAAACACAAGCCGGGAAATCCCACTGCCCCCCTCAAAGCTTTCTCAGCTTCCTACACTATTAATGCATCCCAGTGAGGCCAACCATGACTCTAGGGTTTTTGTGTTTGCATATCCAGTCACTTTCAAACAAATTGCTGATTCCAAGAAGAGGCTCCACTGTACCTTTTTTTCTGATTTATGAAGGTTTGCTGCTGCTGCTTATGCATTTGTGTGTTGGCAGGTCCTTGCTGCCCTGCTCGTGTTTGATTTTGTAGGACTTTACCTACCTCTTTGCAGAGATATGAAGTCACCCAGAAACCCTCTCCTCAAATCAGCTTATTTTGTCCCCCACTTTGGCAGCTATAGGTAAACATCCTCAGCTGAACAGATCCCACAGCAGGAAATAGCTCCTGATGTGCAGGAAACACCCTCTCTTCTTCTCAGATTACCATCAGCGGCGAACCTCAGCTTGCTATCAGCCACCTACTATATCGTTGCCAGTTTTTTATATTAGCTGAACCTTTATTTTGTACTTATTTCACTCACATTTTCCTTCAATTACGGAACCATTCTACCTGACATTACCACTAGTTCAGTTTCTCCCTCTCTGTAATTCCATGTGAACGCTCTCCCATACTAAGTAAGATCTACTTTTACAGGTCTTTTGCTCCGTGTTATTTTCCATTTGTTTCTCTTGTGTATCTGGTCATGGGAAATCAAATGGAAAGACAGATTCTGCTACTCGTTCTTACTCATGCAACAAACCGGCTTATTTAAGGAAGAGCGGTCCGCAAAGATAAAAATGCCAAAAAACCTGTGCTTTGATGAGGGAACAATACTTGAACACTTGGTACTGGAGTGTCTCATGTTGCTTGTGTGGTCTAAACCAAAGAGGCAGCAGTGAACTCCCCTAAAGCAGTCAGCAGAGCACAGCTGCACCACAAGACGTCTTCCAGGTGAGGTACCAACCTGACAGCCAGGGCTGAAGATCATGCCACAGCCACAGCAAGGGGCATGACGTGATACCTTGTGCTCTCTCTTTGCCTTTAGCTGCCAGGCTGCTAAAGACGAGACCGCAACAGCTGCCTCTTGCCCACCCCTTAAGCTGTTCATTTGCTGGCCTGTGACCAGCAGCCAGCTTGTGACCGTGGCCAGTGAACTGTCCCAACGCGCCGCTATCCCATGCTGAATGCCTAACGCTGCATCTTCTCTCCAAGATCTCCTTTCTCAGCTCCTTTGGAAATGCAGCAGAAACAAATCCTCCCTCTGCATACGTGCAGAGTGACAGGTCCCCCCCTCTCCTGCTGAAAGGATGCTCCTCAGCGGTTACTGAGGTCTGCCTGTGGAATCCTCTGTGAAATACGGACCTTGCTCAATCTACATCAAGGTTACAGTCCTCTCTGTCCTTCAGATCTCCGAGGCGAGGAATTTGGAATCCCTATGGCAATACAGCATTGCCAAAACCGACCTCAGCCCTGAAAGATTGCAGGCTATCTCCAGAGACCGTTTCACTGCGATGGAAACGGGCACTCCTTCAGCCACACCAAACACATCAGCACCAGCTGTTCCTGCCAGCCCCTGCCTGTCCTGGGGGGGACATGGCTGCAGGAGCTCTCTCCTCCCGCTGAGGAGGCCAGTCCACACTGTGCAGCATTTATCCCCCTCGGTTTCGGAGGCTGCTGCTCCGCGCCCTGAACAGACCACGCAGCTCTGCAACATCACGGCCAGGAACAAAGTTGTTGCCTGGTTTTTCCAAATCTTGGTGTATTATTTAAAACCTTTTGAGAAGATATGTTACCTAGCTGATCAGGTTGGTCTCTCCCACTCTCATCCAAATAACAGATGACACCATTTAACTGCTAGAGCACATGATCCATCACTCCTCGCAGCACCACGGGTGTACTGGCTACGCCATATGGCAACTCCTTACACTCGAACAGCCCCTTTGCATGTGTTCGCAGTAAAGAGTATTTATTAATCTGGATCTGGTCTCACATGCTGATGTGCTTAAGACAGGTCCAGTTTTGTAAGCCTCTCCCCACCTGTCATTTTGAAAGCCATGGTTTAGACTTGCCTGATGATCGGCCATCAGGGCTTTATGGCCTGCATATGGCAAGCTTCTAGCTTTCACCTGAGCTACAGCAATAGAATTTTCAATAAAAATCAGTGAGAGCAATAAGGCTTTTCTCCACTGATGCTTTGGCACTTCCTCTTAGCACGGGAACATTCTTTAGTGACCTCCAGGACAGGGTGGAAGCCAGCTCCATCCTGACCTGGTTTGTGCCCTCGCCCTCGATGCAGGTCCCAGCGCAAAGTGGCAGCGCTGTAAGGGCTGGCAGAGTCCCCGCTCCCGACAGCAAACACCCACAACGTCACAGGAACCACACTGGTAACGCTTCAGACAGCTTCGGTGCTTCTCACTTTTCTTCAGGACTTGAAAAAGAGCCTTTCAAGCGCCTGCAGGAAGGCCTGTCCTAGGAGATTTCCGCTGTGCTTTGGCATTCTGGCATTCAGAAGCATCAGCAAAGCGTACCTTCAACCGCAGGGCAGCGAGCCCCTGCTCCTCCACAGCTCCCTCCCTGCTACATTCATTCATGAGAGAAACCTGTTAGACTCACTAAAAAACACAAAAAACCCCACAAACCCTAACCTCAAAGCGGTATTACTAGATCTGATTTTTTCCATTGGAGATTTGCAATATTCAAATTTAAAAAAAAATGATTTCTATGTTTCTTCGTGCACTGTGAAGGAAAAAAAGGAGATCTACCTATTCTTTTTGCAGCCACCCATTGCTCATCTTGTTGAAAACTAAAATAAAATTGGGCACCGATAAGCACTTATTCTTTTAGGACAACATATATATCCATAATTTAGGCAGCAATCTTCTCTGTGGTTGAGGCACTGATCATAATTCTGCTAAAGAACCAAGGTGAGGTCTGCTTAAAACCTGAAGAGATTTAAAACAAAAAATTACATTTTATAGCAGGTCTTTATTAAAGTGGTATTTCCCTTTGTCTTATCCTCTGAAGCCTATAAGAAATTTAAACTTTATTTCCACTTTTTTATTTAAGTGGACACCTACTTCAACATCTTTAAAGCTATTTAAAGTTCAGATATTAAACATGAATAATTGCCTCCTGGTTTCAGTGCATGATGAAATAAAAACTGACAATGCATGTCTTCTGGTGACATTCACACCTGCATCTGTGACAGAGACTTGTAATTTGATGAAAATTAACTTTACTTTGGACTAGAAGGGCAAGGTTTAAAACAGCTTTAGTATCCTATTCTGTGGCACTTTTCTTCCTTCTGCTATACATGGGGCTGGGGTGGGGGCAGGGTAGGGGAAAGGACTGGATGAACAGATCAAATCTGAGCTTTTCAGCGCTTTATCAGCTTGAAGCATCACACTGAGTGAAAAAAAAAAATAGAAAATGGATGTCTGAGCATCTTATCAAGAAGTTCTTTAGAGGGGCAGTAGGAAGACAAAAGCTAGGTGATCTCCATCATTCAAAAGCCCAAGTCTCTCTCTTATCTCCTGAAACCATTAGCAAGAAAAGTGCAGCAACTCCTCCCTGAATCTCCCTGATCCTCTTTCTTGTAGGCAAAAGGCTGCTCCTTGAAGAGATGCAAAGCTTGTACTTGAGAATGGCACCTGAGAAGTCCAGACTGTTTGTGGACAATGCATGTAAAAGAAAAAACAATAGTGACACGAACTGCATGAATGATGTCGTGAATTATTCACTCCCTTTTGTGAGCATAGTCAAGACCTGTGGGAGTTAAAGGATAGCTACCAGAGTAAAAAAGTATATTTTAATGAAATATAAATATTAGATGGAATTTTACATGGAAATACTCAGGAGTCTTACACATCATTTCCAGGGAGGGAAAAGGCAGTTCTGAATCTCTTGAGGTGCCAACTTATTAATTAGTATGGATATGAACGATATATGCTTAGACGCGTCAGTCAAGCAATTACTGAGGAAGCACAATTTGAGAGTATAGTCTGGCAATGATAAGTTATTTTTATGCTCATTTATATTCACTTCATTGGCATTCTATTTAGCAGGATGTAACCAAGTAGAAGCAAAACCTGCTGGTGCCAAGAAGACCTGCTTTAGCGAGCAGCTTCCCATGAATCAATTCTCGACTGGTGGCAAAGAAGGAGCAAGTGGCTCCTGAAGAGAGTCATGAAGGCGTTTGTTTGGGGCTGTGGCATCTTCCCCTCGCAGCGCACTGGTGAGGCACAAACCTGAAAATTTCTGTGAGGTTTGGAAAACTGAGTTGTCACATCCTCTAGAACCCACTCCTGCTTCCAGAAATGCCATGTAATGGAGGCTGTGGAAGTCAGGTCAAGGGTGCTGTAAGCTCTGTCCCATCGAGCCGATTTTCCCTTTCAGTTTCTGCAGCGATTTTTCAGGACTTTACATCCCCACCCTTCAATGAAGGCTGCACAGAAAAGTGAAGGAATGAGCATTCCTCAGAGCTCTTCATGATTTTAGTGTTCTGTATCGCTTACAACATGCAGGCTGAAGAGGGGCTCAAACCTTAAAGGCACGTTTTGAATTCTAAACCTTCTGGGAGGCAGTCTTCTCTTATGTGGCTTTGCTAGAAGAATTCAAATGCTTTCTCCCATTGACTTCTTTCACTCACTCTGTGCGTTTCTCCACTCATTTGCTGCAGATCAATTTACGGATCTCCATTTTTCTGCGATACTGGCAAACGGGGATTAAAAAGAGATGCTTCACCGCAAAGAGGAGTCAAGCAAAGGTTTCGACTCTTGTGCATGGCACTATTTCAACACACTTGGCAGCCCAAGGCATCACAGTCAAACGTCATGTCCCATAACAAATGTGTAAATGGTTAAATTTTCTTTTTAAGCCCCCTGACCGTAACATATGGTGCTGTAGGACAGGTTTCTTGCATGACTTAGCACTGCAAAATTGAGACCACTTCCCACCTCGTTCTTCTAATAACCTTAATTTGTTTTTAATCTCTACATTTTACACATTTGGTTTGGAATTTGTTATTCTGTCTCAAGGACGGAAAGCAAAGCATCCTATGAAACTTACGTCCATGGTTTGCTCTATTTGTGGCTGAGGAGAAAGGAACTCTGGTACGCTGTGCCTGTCAACAGCTCAAAGTGAGCAGCCTTGGTGCTGGGGAGCACATCTAACTGCTTTCTGGTAAACTTCTGGACTCTGAGGTCTGGACTCAGGTTTCTTTCAGAAACAGCCAAAGAGTCTGACAGGGTGAACATAAAACAACAGAATTAGGTCTGGCAACGTTGTGAACTGAAACATCGGGAAAGGAATCCTTTTCTCCCCTGCTTTTCAGGAATATCACACGTCTTCTTCTGAGGTATGGATGAATTTGGATCTTGCGTTAGTCTTTTGTAGGACTGCATTCAATTTGTAAGCGGTTTGTAGGTGAGAAAGGCAATTGGGGCTGTGAGAACTTGGGCAAGAGCAGCAGAATGCAGCAAGTCCTCAGGGAGGAGAAACTCAGTTAGCTGGACCTCTCTGGTGCCTCTGCAACAATTAAATGCCCATAATGACCTCCATCAGGCCCAGCAGGTAAGTCAACACAATACTTTCAACTCAATGGTCATTCTCCCTCTAAAAAGTAACCTGTTTTTGTACTGTTTTAGCCATATGCTAAACATTATAATGCCTCATTCTCATTTACCCTTCACATATTAAGGTGAAAACTCTGACCTAGTGCATTCTAATTACTTGGCTTATTAGCTCCACATTATATCAGTAATGGTGTGATAGCCAACATAATTACTAGGACTTGAAAAATTATACTTTGCTGTACTATTTCATGAACTGTGAGACTGTTCTTTCTTACTAACTTTCTTATTTAATGGGTTGACCAGATTTTTCATCTACCTAGACCATTGATCAAATGGATAATTTTAGATTTTGGCTGCAATTGAGAAATTGCCCTTAAAACAGTGAGAGATGTTTTATATAAGAAAACACAGACATTTACTGTTGTTCTTTGTTTCTTATTGCCAGGCCACCACAATTAGGTAGTTGCCACATACTGTTTGAATGCCATTTTTAAATTACAAAGCTTCATGAAATTTAGATGCTTTCCTCAAGGAAATTATTTTGGTTCTTTCCTTCCTTTGTCAAATCACAATTTTTGTATTCACTAAAATTCTAGTTTAGCTTTTTTGAGTAAAAGTTTTTTTTCCCCACTTTCTGTAAGAAAACAGAACTTCCACAGCTTTTCTGTGTTTAAACAAAACACTAACTTTCCATAAAAACCTGGCAGGATTGGCAATTGTTCACAAGTTGAGTTTAGAAATTGAGTCTGATTCTGAGAGTTGTTCTCACCCCAAATATTTTCAGTTTAGAGGATGAAGCCATAGAAGAGCTTCTTTTCTGAAAACAGAGACTCCTGCTGAACAGGATAACAAGATTCATGTAAGAAGTTGCACATCTGCCCTTAGGTGGTGGTCCTCTCGGAAAAGGAAAATTCCAACAGTGATGAAATGAGTAGAGTTTCTGAAGCCATCAAGGCAAGAGATGGCTGCCCACTACACCTCAGAGCCAACTCAAAATACCTGCCTGGCTTCAGGAGCCCTTCTTTCACCTCAGTGGACTTTGGATCAAGCCCTTGACATAAAGACACGGCTCTTTTCTCTTTTAAGCTGATGTTACACCATGCTGAAAGATGGGCATGTGTAGTCCTGCCTGGGCCAGGACCTGCAGTGCCTCCTTCTGCTTGTGTTTCTCTTCCTTCATGGATGAAATCTGCTCGTGTTCCCCAGCCACTAGCCCAGGACTTCTGCCTACAGGAGAGAAGCCCCAGCCATTCTCACCGATGTTCACGGGTGAGCCCCAAGGCACTCCTGGAGCATTTGTCCCCAGACCAGGGAAGCAGAGGGTCAGTGCACAAATGTCAGTCAGTCATTTTTTGTGAAGTTGCCTCAGAAGCCCCTGGATTGAATTAATGAGCACACCATCCCCAGCTCGCTTGTTTGGAAGCGGTCACAGAATAACCTCCTGGCTTTTGGCAGATGAACCTGTACTTCGGCAATGCTGTGACAGCTGGAAGAGTTTGATGCTGTCTTGACTCAACGTATCAGTCAGAAGCTTTCCCTGTGGGGAAATCTGTGTGTTTGAGGCTTATTTCATTGGAAAAGAAAGGAAGCTGACTCCTTACTGGGGTTTTGTTTCATTTTATTTCTTTTCCTCTCTCTCTTTTTCTAAGCAGAAAAAGGAAATACATCTTCTTTCATAGCTGCCCAAATGAAAGGGAGAGTTGGTGGCAGGAGGGCTGCCACAGGACTTTTAAGGTTTACTATGAGAATTTCATTGCAGGATAAATCCCTTCAGAGCACATCCATCCAAGCAGAAGACAACGTGGAGCTGAACATCACCCAGTAACAAAATCCATTCTCCCTGGAAAATCTCCCCATTTCACAACTACATCTTTAAGCCAAGAGGAGATGGTGTAAAAATGGCCACTGATTAGCTAATAAATAGTAGAAAATTGCTTTTTTTAATGTAGCAGAGAGCACCTGAAAAGGTATTCTTCCTGCAAGAGTTTGATGGGGTGCTACTTAATTCTATTGTGCGTGGTGCAATCAGGTTAATAGTTCTGATTTTCCTTGACCTCTCTGCATGAGGAACATTATTATAAAAGGACGTATATAAAAAAACCTTCTAAAAGTAACAGCAGAGACAAGGTAAGAGGCAGTTGGAGCTTGAATGTGAGGCGCCAGTGTTAGTGCAGACCTACAGTGCCTCAACACTTGCCTGCTTGAGTGACCAGGGCTCAGTTCACTCTGCATTTGAGATCAGTGGAGCTATTAAAGCCACAGCCCTTGATACTAAGAGAGAAGGAGGTGAAGGTAGAGGAATTTCATTCCCAAATCAGATAAATTTGCCACGTCTCTGGCTGCAGCACAACACTCATTTATTTGCAGGTGAATTTAATAGACAGGATGTTGAATGAGGAATTACTTCCCAGAGTGGTATACTGGGATTAGCGAGAATCTGCCTAAAGCCAGAACAATAGTTTGCTTTTGTGCTAATTTATGCTTTAAAAATGATTAAATGCACCTGACACTTCAGGTAATCTTATATATTTAAATTAATATGAAACTCAAACTGTTTTCGGACTCCTTCCTTCGCTAGCACATGCCTATAATACGCATTGTATCATATGAAACTATGTATCTTGTGGTTTCTTGATAATTTAAGCAAGAAAAGCTTTTAAATTAGCTATTAAATTACCATCCAGAGATCTGATCATCTTCTAATTTCTGTACAAAGTCCTCCACAGGGGATAAATCTAGCTTAAACGTTCCCTTCTTCCTATGATTTTCTACCCTGGCTGTAAGATGATCCAACATTCCCGCATTTCGAACTGAAATACATTACGACCACGTGAAAGGTTTTGTCAAGTCAGTCTGTATTTCAAATGCAAATGTATTCAGACTTAGGAAGAAAAACACCTTTTCTGCGTTTGTTCAGTTCTCTTACCCTAGCCACAGGTGTAATATCCAAGTAATTTAGAAAAGCACCATATTATTATGCAAAATAGCATCTCATGTGACAAATAATCATAGGATCATTAAGGCCTTAAGGAAAAGGCCTCTAAGATCATCAAGTCCAACTGTCAACCCAACACTACCAACAACCACTAGACCATGTCCTGCAGTGCCGCGTCTACATGTTTTTTGAATGCCTCCAGGGACGGTTACTCCACCAAGTGCCATCATGTCATGCCCTCGTGTGTGTCCACACTGCCGAAAACAGATACCCCGTGTCCATGTGAGCTACAGGAAAAACCTGAAGGATAAGGGTGAGGGTAGCCCAATTCTGATCTGTTTTGTGAGTCTTGCCTCACAAGGTGCTCTCAACATTATCTGAGTTCTACCTCCCTTCTGCAAAACACCTTCTAGCGATGTCATGTTGATGACAGAGCCTTAGCTAGGAATTCTGTAGCCTTCTCCTCGATGAGTATCAATAGAGAAGACAATAAACCAGACTTGGCCTAGCCTTTAATATTTAAAGTAGCAATGGTAAAATCAGAAATATTATATCTGAAACCACAATGAACTCATGCCCTTTTTTTTTGCAGATTTATTGAGTTCATTTAGTAAAAATAGATACTTATGCTGTTGTTAAGTTTTTGAGCCTATAATTGCAAAATCAATACATGCTCTTCCCAGTTCCCATGTGTTTTCAAAACGTAACAATTGCTTTCATGATGCACAAACTATGCTCCAATACCTGCAGTAGTCCCGCAGAACTATCTCATGATGAAGTTCTAATTTTGAGAGCGCGTTCCATTGAGTCCAAAACAGCATTCAAAATTGTCGGAAGACAAAGCTTTTCAAAGATGGTTCCTTTCTCTGGGTTTACTGCTCTGTGCTAACATGACCACTAACCACAGGCATGCGGTCTATTCTTTTTTTGATGGCAACTGCACAAAAATAGAATTCTAGAGATCATGAGCTACTGCTACAGCAGAAGGATAAGGATGCCTTTGTCTATCTCTAGAAAGGACAAATCTATTCCCAGGCAGGTTCCAGAGCGTATTTCTAACAAACTCTCACCATAGTAAATTGCCCAGACACATGTAACCCCAAAGGACACCATTAATTGTGCTTTGATACAGATTATAGCAGACTAATTATTTGCTCCTCTTGAGGTTCCCACAGATGGGGCGTACCTACATCCGTTGTTACAGCCTAGCAAGTGCCTCTCTAAGAAATGCATTTACCTCTCAAGGTTTCCTTCCCTCCTTTGCTCTTCTGTTGTCCTCTAACACTCTCAGAAGTTGTTACTGGGTACTAATTTAATAAAAATGCAGGAGATTCTGACTGAAATTATAACCACCAAAGCTATTCAATTGTTTTTCTGTGTAACAACTCTGATTGAAATTCTGGTCACAGCAAAGTCGAAGGCAAAATTTCCTTGGCTTCTATGGAGGACTGGAATTTCATCTAAGGTGAATATTGTTTTTGATTTAGACACAAATATCTTATACCAGTTTCTGATGCACAAGTCTTGTCTAGCATAATACCATATTAAGCAAGCCCAAAACCCATAATCTAAAGGATATTGTCGAGTCTAGGCTGAACATATATTCATTTCAGGCGCTGTATGCTAAATACAAATCTCTCTATCCTGCCTGTGATGATGTCTACCAGGAGATAATGTTATCAGTTATGTCCCGCGTGCTGTAGAGATCATCACCTTCAAGGTACTGAAGGACAGCAAAAGAAACAGCAACGTAGCAGGAATGAAAGTAGCAGTGGAAGAGAAGAAAAGCTGAGGTAGGGAATGCCTTAAATGATGTCAAGGTCCCAAAAATACTTGAATTCTTTTCTAACACAACCCTCCCCATGAGCAAGATCTGTCCCCTCTTACTCTTCTGACAAAATAGATGCAAATAAATCCCAGTTTTACTTTTTATAGTCTGTGTTTCCCTATATAGCTGTGTGAGAAAATGATCGAAATGCTCAAGCTGCAAACACCTAAGGCTTAACCAGCTAGTTAGCTCTTAGTATTTCAGGAAACAGGTGAAAGGAATCTCTCCTGAATCCACAGTTTCCTTGCAGCAGGAAGAGGTATCTTAATACTACCTGTGAAAGACATAAAGCAAGCTAATATACATACATACGCACACGTGTGCTTATATGTGCACATATCTACGCAGCACATCTTTGTGTTATCAGTGGGAGAAGTTGAGGGTGTTTTTCCCGTCCTAAGCAATTACCTACCCTATCAATATGTAGGTATTTCAGCACTTGCTTTTTTTTTCTCCATTAATTCAGACCTTGAATATACATGTTTATTTTTAAATAATCGCAAATTATCCATGAAATGTTAAATAGGATAATGAACTCATTAAGCATTAATCACGTAACATAGTTCAAGCATGAAAGCGGGCTATTTGCACGCATTTCTTGAGAGTTAGCAGAAAATGTGGAGCAATTTGAGGAAGCCAGGCAGACCAGTGGTTCAGGTGGTTGCCCAGGACCTGGGAGATGACAGCACATTTCATCATCCAGCTGCAGAGCTTTCGGGTGCTGCTGCTGCGGGATCGTGCCTCCCTTCACGTCATTAGGAGAGTGATAAAACATCTCAGTGGGAGGAGAGGACAAGAAGCACATGAGGGAGCTTGGGGGTATGTTAGGTGACATGGATAATGAAGGCCATTAACATATCACAGATTTGCATGGAGCAAGAGAAGAGTCATCAGGGGGTTTTTTGTGTGTCAGCTGGCAGGAAGAGCGTGGAACAAAGTCACTTTTCCTCTGAGAATTTCTATTCTGTGGGAGCAGTTAGAGAAGTAGTAACTGCCAGAAGTAGTCATCGGGTTGAGGATACAGCTAAAACGCATGAACTTTTGAAGTCAGGCACATTGGTTTAAGTTAAAACTGCTCAAGCTGAAAAGTCAGTGTATCACTTTTTTAAACACTAAATTCTTAAATAGGTCAGGGAGAAAGACCTTGACAAAATTTTATTTCAGGCCAGGTGGAACATTTTGTTCACTATGAAGCCTTTTCCTGGTGAGAAGTATTATTTTGGTGAGAAGTATTGACAGCAAGTGTGATTTAACGGAATTTAAAAGAAAATGGTTGAGCTATGTTGAAATTTACTTTGTATAGTCCTAGCAATAGAAGGCATTACTTTCACCAGAAATTCTACATATATTGGGGATCGTATCGCTGCAGACACTCCTTTGCCAATAGCAAATACTCGGTTAATTCTTGCTTTCTTTGCAAAACTTACCAAGGTTTTACTCAACAATTGACTTTAAACTTGGCAGTCTCTGTGAATAAAAACATTCTTTTGAACAGCTGTAAAACCAGAAAGAATGATTGTATCTATTAGCTGCTTAACAACCATCCCAAAATAAATTCTACTTTGAGTAGCTCTAATATCTTGCTATCGGATAAGATTTTTTTTTTTTCTTCAGCATTTAATAAAATAGGGGAGTTAAATGGCTGATGTCATACCCTGACTTAAAATCTCTGATATCCTGAAGCCATATTTTCTGCTCTAACAATTGTGATCTTGTTGCTGTATTCAACATCAGTGTCATGGAGTCCTATCAACCAGGGAAGACCCCAGACAACTTGGAAGGGTGCAGGGTTTGCTCTTGTCTGCAGTCATTCAAACCACGACAAACTGACCTCCTTTGTGAACACTGGAAACAGGCTGTTATTGAACTAGGACGATAAATTCAATCATTCCCACATGAGTGCATAGCATCGTACTGCCTAGA
The DNA here is from genome assembly GCA_033124195.1 of Coracias cyanogaster. NCBI lineage: Eukaryota > Metazoa > Chordata > Aves > Coraciiformes > Coraciidae > Coracias > Coracias cyanogaster. Next base: position 59,879 of record JAVSBS010020048.1, read on the forward strand.
GATATATACTATAAATATAGCTTCTTTTATTTTCTGAAATACTATGTATTCAGAAATACGTGCAATTCATAAATATTTTTTATTTCTGTGAAATAATAGGTAGTGCTTTGGGATTATTTTTTTAATAAATAAGCAATAAACATCAGACCAAAAGGGCACTGCCATGGAACTCAGGTTGCTTAAGCTTAATCTTACACTTCTCTAAAGACAAGCAGTGGCTAAATACAAATCTCTGACATACAAGAGAGTTCCAGGATTCAGAGATGCACATTTCTCCCAGTCTTAGGGATAGTTTTAGGTAACTCTGTTCCCAGATGCCTTAACCAGCACTTCAGCTTTATATATGCTTTACTTAGACACCCGGGAACCGAACGTGAGAGCACAGTTGGACAAGGTCCAGTGTTCTCCTCTCCCCATGACACTGATGCTCTTGCTTTCTTGTCCTAGGAATGGTTCAATTCAGTCCTGCACATCATAAATACATTGAAACTCATAAGGCACCCGTAGATTGGAGAATTACACGTTAGCTCTTAGCATAACTACAATAAGGATTTAACTAAAAAAAAACCCCAAAAAGCCAAAAAACTGGAGTCCAAAAAATTATATGATTAGCCAGACCAGAATAATAAAATCAAGCTTAATCATTCACACAACCCCCCACTCCTATCATTCCTTTTCACTTTTTCTGAAAAAGTGACCAGAACCGTGTATCAAAAAGAATAACCAAAGAATTGGATTTTACATCCAGGTACTTCTCCACAGATGACATTAAATAGTTGTCTGAAATGTTGTTTATTGAGGAGTTCCAGAAAGCGGAACACTGCTACGAGATTTTAGAGAAACGGATTCGTTAAAGAACACTGCCATTAAAATGATTTTATAATTCTTTCATCATGCCTTAAACGTATTTTAACATGTCTGGCAAAGCTTCATTGCTGCATGAATCACTTAGTGATGCAATATTAGGAAGTAAATGGTCTATTTTTCTTATTTTCACCAGGGAGCAGAGCCCATAAAAGGACCGTGCAGCAGAAGAGGACCTGTATCACCAGAAGAGGACCTGTATCACCAGAAGCACTAGTTTTCTTACCCTTGTATATTCAGGTTTAACTAAGAGCACTCATGAATCCCTACTAAGTTATTTAGGTTCCAAGAGCAAAGTAAAAATAAACACACACATACACAAACCCATCTCTGTGCCAGAGAGCACAATTCCCTCGCAGTTGCTAAGGGAACTTCACTATTTATCAATCAAATAGCACGGTCCTTCTAACCAGGAACTAGTCACGCCAATCCAGACTGTAGGAAAGTTCTCCAAAAACAATAAAATCCCTCATACAAACATGAAAAGGCAAAGACTTTATTGACTTGTATCATTCATCTTTTATCTAACTAAAACTCACTAAGAAGAAAATGAAATAATACTTTCTTTTAAGAATTGCTGAGGCAAGTTGCTTGTTTTCTAAAACTCCAAATGAGCCTATTGAAAATGGGGCTCAGAATCTGGTGGCACAGATACGCAGATGGTGGATTATTTGTAGCTGGTGATTGTCTAATCCAATAGTTGTGGGGAGGAACTAACCACAAAGAATACACAGTTTTTATCAATAAATCTCTTTTAATATATTTTTTTTTCCCCTCCCCAAAGAATTAATGCAGTTCTTAAAAAATACTGAATGACTGTGAAAATAGCAGTGGCCACAAAAAATGAAAATATACTGCATAGGAACACACTTGTTTTCCTAGACCTCTCTTTCATAACCAAAAGCTGAGATACCAATTCCTGGTATAGTCTTGTGTCCTTTTTAACAAGGGAACAGGCTGCAACTGCTAAAGCACTGGCAAGGGGATGGACAGCAGCCAGCCTGTCCCGTCTTGTTCTCCGTATACTCCTCTGAATACCTTCCTTGGTAAGAGCACTTAGTGATATCTACAGAGATGACTACAGAAGGAACCAGAGGGAACACGTTCTCTGGCTTCAGATGCTCTAGCACTAAGAAGAAATCCTTCAAGAAGATGCCGGAAGGAAGACGGAGATGTTTTCATTAGAAAGCATTAAAAAATGTTTCATTTGCCACACATCCATTCTCTCCCTTCTCCAAATCTCGGCTCAGTGACCAGCTCTTGGTGCCTGCACTCAGCTTGCTCACAAAATCATCGAGACAACACCTACATCTCCCTTTATTTCTCCAAATCACTGACACTGATAGCAGCTCTGCCATCATCTCCAAAACTGACTAGAAAGAGAGCTTACAGAGGCATCATTTAAGTGATTGTTTCGTGCAAGAGATAGCCTATAATTTCTACAAAAGGGTTGCCCTCAGCTAGTCTAATCTTTGAAGGAATGGATTTGAAATAAAAATAGACTGATTAATGAAAGTATAATCTTGCTTGAGAAGGAAAGTGGGAGGAAGAAATCACAATCATCCTAAAAGGAGTCTTAAACTAGCTGGAATGAAATGATTTTGAATTACAGACTCCAGCTGGTAAACATAGCGGAAAGGGCAGAGAGCAGCAGAGCTCTGCCTCTCATGGGAAGACAATTTGATGGGGGAGATAAAGACTGGAGGCTGGTTTAGTCCACTTCAGCATCGCATACTTCAGGAGTTTCAAAATACAAGTATAAGCCTAACAATATAAACCCTAGACAAGACATCAATACATGAAATTATCTTAATAGGAGATTCACAGGTTTCCAAAGGCAGCTCTTCTTGTTGGGGAGACAGTGTTCAAAGCAGCACTTGAGCTCCCTGCTGCATTCGTCGGGTGGGAAATTGAGCAAGAATGATTATTCTAGCATTGCCGTTTGGATCTCTGCAGCACTGCTTGTTTCAACACTTGCGCTGTAAAAACCAGTATTTTAAAGAGTTTTATTACCACAACAGCAAAAAGCTTTTTTCAGGGTTTAGTTCATACGTAGCCTCTGTATGAAGGCAATCCTTATTTCATGAGTTTGGAAGCTGCAAAACTGACTTCATTTGAGGCTATGGATAGAAAGTTTAAATAATTTGACATTTACAGCTTTTAGATATTGCCATGTTACGCTAAATCAATATTGACTTGAATTTGCACAATATTTAAGTTATTACCATGGTCGAAATCAACGTTGAAAGAAATTAAGCCAACAATAATTTATATTACTATTATGCTCTGAATTCCAGTCTTACCTAATCCGCAAATAGGATTGTAATTTGTCCAGGTGGCTAAAACACAGAGATGGTTTCTGGCCTAACCGTTTGCTGCACATACCAAAGAGTATTTACAAACCAGTCTATAATTACGCAGCTGCTTAGCTGGGATGAATTGGTAGAATGTTTTTAACACCGATAGCAATTTGCTACTTGCTACCAGATCGCTCACAGGCGGCTCTGCCACAGGTACTCGCTCTTATCCAGCATCATGCAAGCAGGTATTGCCAAAGCCAAGGCCAAAACATTGATCTCCTGACTTTAAAAAAAAATAAAAATCCAGGCCTTCTGCAATTTTTAGATCCTAACAGGATGTAAAAAAAGACTGAGAGCAGCTATTTGGGATACAGCCCAGAAATATGTCAGAGGAACTTCTGCATAAAAACCTAGCAGTGACTTCTTAGTTGTTCCTTACTTTAGTCATTCATTCCATTTTCAGGTCTAGTTCCACAAAAATCCACTCCCCAAGACACCTCTTGGAGAATGCAGGTGTTAATTTAAACATATATCACACCATGCTGCTAATTAAGTTCCAAACCGTAATTTTTCATAGAAAAAGGTATTCACAACTGTTGACCATTTCAAATCGCTACCAAATCCCTAATGTGCTCCATTTAAAATAATGACAAAAGTATCTGCCAAAATTAGGGACTGGAGGCGAAATACATTTAAAATGTGTAGAATAGGGAGCAAAGACATAATTTCCATGATTTATTTGCTCGGAAGCAGTACCTATGAGTACCACGACAGTCCTTGCCCCAAGCATTGAACAATTACAGGGCTATTAATGCAAAATGCATCTAGTAGATGACACAAGTCAGGTCCATGGGGAGCGGTGGGAGGGGGGTATGTAGCACTCCTCTTAAAATACCTCTCAAACCATCCTTTAAGCCACCAGAAAAAGCAATACGATTTTCGCCCGAATCCTCCCCGTTCACAGCGTGCAGCCTTGGGAAGTGCTCAAGAATAAAGTCTGGGACTTGATCTGTTCAGCTTTTTAGCCAGTACTAAATTGTATGCCTCTGATGAGAGCAATTACTATTTTATCACTTTTACACCATGCACTCTTTTATTTATTAAACAACCGCCACCCATATTCCCACTTTTTAATTTTCCCTTTGATGCTAAACCTTCATACTCCTGGCCATTTCTTTTCTGGAATAACCTTCCATAACTTTTATTACCCTGCTAAGAAAAGACATTCTTTCCCTTCAACTCTTCTGCAGGCCATCTTCATCCAACATTTTTCAACCAGATTCATATAATCTTAGTAATGTATCAGTTGTTCACCGGCAAGTCTGACAGCCTGTGAATTTATTGGGCACATAGTCTGGTCTATGACTGGCAGAAAAAAAAGATGTGAAAACCATTTGCGGAATTTAATAGGTGGCACATTCAATCCCACATTCAATAACAAGCAGCGGTTTCTAACACTCAATGGGGGGAAAGATGCCAAAATCTAGGAATGCTCTTTTGGGCATGGTGAGGGACATCTGGGCATTTTGCTCCAGCCCCGTATCTGCATCAGGGATCATTTGTACCTAGTGAACAAGCCTCCTGCAAAGCCACCAAAGAGTCACCTTAATCACACGTTCAGCTGGCTGCAGTCCTCGGGATATTTGGGAACTCACGGAAACATTTTCTAGGGACTCCCACTGCTACTATTAAAGAGCTGAACTGCTGGCTGTTAACACAAACTCAAAATTTACTTCAGTGCTTTTTATTTAGTTGTTGTTTTTCCTTCTTGGTAATGACCCTTATCACACTTCTATCTAAAAAAAAAAAGAGTCTGTTATAATGCTTTCCTGTACCTGAGCTTTATCTGGAGCTTGAATACCAACAGTAAGAGCTGAAATTGTCTTGAGAGAAACATTAAGATTCACTCCGTGTAGCTTAGCCTTCATTTTTTTCCTCTTTCAGTCTGTCATATTTAACTGAAATTATTTGTCCCTACCATGAACTGTCAGATACACTTGCCCATGATTTTCTCATTGTCCATAACACGAGCTTTCTTTTTCTAATCATTTTCTCCAAGCTTGTATTGCTTGTCTCTTATGATAGCCAAGTTACTTGCAAGACGGTATAAACTATTTAAATTTCTGTGCATACTAGACAGCAATCATACTACTTTGTCCAGGGCAATGCTAAAAAACACTAGGAAGAGAAATCCACCTTCCATCTCCCACTGTTCACCTAAGGCAATACCTTTCAATTGTACACAGTACACAGGCCAAACCACCAGGCAGCATGTATTCCACTTCCAAAGAGGAGCACATCATCAGGCAAGAGGGAAGCTAGGGCATTTATAGATAAAAAAAAGCTCAGGAAGAGCTTGGGGTTGGTGCAAACTCTGATATCAGTATATTGCTGATATATTTAACCTGATTAAACCCTTGTAGGGCCGTCGACAAAAAAGAATCCCCTTTATTCACCAGGACTATTTCTTTGCTTCTTCAGATAACCACCTCCTATAAGGACATTCATAAACGTACCACAGTCCACATTAATTGCACCATTTGCCACATCAGTCCTATTAGGAGATTGTTCAGACCTTTTTTTTTTTTTAATTGTGGAAATGCTTTTCTAATTCCCAGCATAAGTTTGTGAGTGATCTCTCACCTCTGTCGCCTGTCACCATGAGAAACTTCTGCAAGCACCTGATATTTTTATCTCTAAGAGAAGAATGACATCCCCTATCAGACTTTTCCCTGCCAGGCTGAAGCCCTTTTCTGTAAGAAATCCTTCCACTGCCACAAGAAGTGCTCCAGATGAACCCCCGACAGGGTATTGTACAATGCCTCTATAGATAAAAATAAACCTCACCCACTCTATCCCACAGCTAACTCATCTCTTTTTGGAGTTTCATCCTGTAAGGTATGATTCTGCTATGATCAGCTTGTCCTGTCTTCTGCTGCTGTCACTGAAAGGCCCCCTGCTCACAGCAAAAAAGCTCCTCCTACACCTTAGCTTGCACTGTGGCTTTTAATCTCACCTCAATAGCATGATCTTCAAAGTTATCCATTTCTTCCTCTGCAATAATCTCCTCTCCTTTTCTATGGCTGGTGCTGCTGTCACCCCTCTTCCAGGCCTGGGACAAGCAGCAGGAGATGGCCAGGAGAGGGATATGGGCTCCTCACCGCCTGCTTCAGCAGGGCTAGATCCAGGAGGAGAGCAACAACTGAGCATGAAGGAGAAGAGCACAGAGCATGGGCATGCTAGGACACACAGTGAGCACGCTGCCGAGAAATTATATCGTTCTCAGAGACAAAGAATTGTACAGACTCTTCTGAGGCAGGACCTGGTGGGAATGGGGTCCCACAAAGCCTCTCGGGTGTGAGCCTGCTCCGTTGGCAATCTGGATCTTCACACAAACCCTACTTCTCTTTGTTTCTGTTATTACATGGCGGGACCTAGAGATGGATGTTTTTGCTTGGACTCGGGCAGAAAGTTGTCTGAATGATACATGCTTACTTCTCCCAGACTCCAGATGTTTCTGATAAATACGTTTTGGTTTTGTTTCTAATAGGAAAATCTAACCTCTCTCAAGGCTTTGAAGGCAGAGGTGAATTGTGTCAAGCTTTATGATGATTTATAGATAAGACTATTCATTTTTATCACTGTCTGGTTATATGGTGCTGCACTATGTGACAGCCTGGTTTGAAATTTTCCTTGCTTTCTAGATAAGCCCAAACTTTTTTTTTTCTTGTAGATCGCAGGTGTGGAAGACAGAAAAATATAAAATGACTAGGAGCTTGGCACTAAAAAATAACGATCCATTATAATGACATCATTAACTACTTCTTTCTGCCTGTTATGAAACTCCAAAATGCATTTGGACAAAGATGTCTGATATCATTGAGGGCACGTGGAGAGTCTGGAATAATGAGGAGCTGCAATATGAAAACACACAAAAGATTTCACCCTTCTTCCTGAGTTAATTATCTCTGACAGAAAAGGCAAGCTCAGAAATGGTATTTGCTGTTGTATGCAAGCATTTAATACCTCCTTAAAAGAGCCAGCTTTGGAAAAAACAAACAAACAAAAATAATTGTCGGTGCTGACTTTGAAATTTCTTCTAGGACATTTATTTTGGTTTAACTGAGGATGAACATAATGTCAGCGAGTGTCAGAGGTCCATGGGGACACAGGAGGTACTGCAGGGTCTGTGCCTTCCTCACACTGGAGAAGTTTCTACAAACAGCTCTCGCAAAGAGGACATCAGGCTTACAGACACTTCTAGCCAACGTAAAAGTGCAAAAATGCATCTGTCAGAAATTATTTGCAATACCCTGATCAGACATATTAAGCGATGTAATAGTGTAGTCACCAAATACTGTTAGACCAACCTTGCTCAGAACATCTTACTCTTGTCCCCACAGCATTTCCCCTCCCTGTGTCCATGCTCACCTTTACCTTCCTGGGACGGACCATGACATGCTCAAGTCAAAAAATTCCTGCTATATCCAACCCTTGTTTTTCTCTTACTTTACCACTTTTTTATAATTTCATCTCTGCAGTGTTGTTTAGCTTGCTTTGCTTTCCTTTTTTCATCCCATTTCTTCCTTCAGAAGCTTCTCTCAAAATCCTTATTGTCTTTCACAATTTATCAGCCTTCCCTTCACTATCTCCTACCCACATCTGCCTACCTTCATACAACCCCTGGTATTTTTATGAAGCTTCATGAGCTTCAGAAACACAGCCCTGAGGGAGCAGGCAGCGAGAGGAGGGTTTCTGGTCCGTATGGCCAGGAGCCAGCGGGATATCTCAGCCCTCCTAGGAAACTGGTTACGCTATTTGACATCATACCTCCCCACAGTGCCCTCTTCTCACCTTTGAATCACAGCCACATACTGTATTTTCCCTGACGTGCTCCTGAGACAAAGTACCTGCAGGTGCATCCTACAGATTGAAGGGGGTGTCCCCTCTGAACTCCTGCCTCGGCCTCTCTGCAGCACTGCTGCTGCAAAGGTGGAGTTGCTCCATCAGCAGGCGGAAAGCCACAGCATCTCCTTAGAGACTCATGTGCAACCGGAGAGTAAAAATAGGTACCACCAAGAACAAAAGCATCCATGTTGTGCACGGTGTACTGAAATTTTCAGGATAAAGACCTGTATTTCAGGCCAGATTCTCATTCTTCCTCTATTTTTATGGTCAGAAATGAGTGAATCAGCACAGAATAGCCATTTAAACTTTGTCTCCAACTCACACATTTATTTTTGTGGTCTTCTCTGTTTCACTGTTCACCTGCTCATTAGTCATATTACGGCAGCCTCTGGCCACCCCAGCAAGAGGCCAAATGCTGTTCAACTTACAGCATGATCTTTTTGCACCATGTTTATCTTCACCATTGCATTATTTTCTTTCTGCCTTTATTTACACTCCCTGAGCTTGCATTGGCACTTTACCGAGATGTGCTTTGACACTCAGCTTTCTCTGTTATGCCGAGGTTTCTTTTTTTATTTTTATTTCTTTTTTCCTACAGCGATTATAGCAGCTTGTGCCTGGAACTTGCCATCAATGACATGTCTAATCATTAGGTTGCTTTTCTGTGCTCGGATATGACAGGAGGCATAGCTATCTTTCTCCAGAGTGGATCACTGACCCTCCCGATGGTTCATTTATGCATGAACTGTTGAAGAATAACAATAAAACAGACCTAACAGAACAGTTTGAGAAATGCCAGGTTTTCAATTCCAGTTCTGTTCACATATTCTCCTGCATATTTTGCTCCTCTAATATCCATATGGAATCACAGATTTGTCGAGATTGGAAAAGACCTTTAAGATCATTGAGTCCAATCATTAAGCTAACACTGACAAGTCCATACAGAACATCACCAAAACAAAGGAATACGATTTATTCACCAGCCACCTCTCCCCACAGCCCTGACATTCCTAAAGCAAATCAGCAGCTCGCCGGCATCTCCATTCTGGTAGGCATCCAGCAAGACAAGGAACTGCTGTGACCAATCGCTAACATCGGAAATCCCATCAAAGAATATCGTGACAAATAGAAACTCCACAATTCCTTCTTTCCGAGCCCTCGGCACTGTGCCTGCAAGTAGCATCAATCAGCCCATTCCAGAAAGGATCAGACAGCCTCTGAAAGCCCCCTGCCCCCTCTAGATGTTCTGTTACACGCTTTGCTTACAGGCAAGTAGGACTAATATTATCACCGATCTTTTCCTCTTGGATGATCTTTTGACCCTCCCCCATCCCCTCAATTGTAATTTTGACCCCCTTTTTTTTTTTTCTTTTCAGAGGAACATCAGAAAAGCTTTAAGGTGCATCCTTTCAACAGCAGAAATTTAAAAAAAAGCCCTAAGGGTAGCCTCAAGTAATTTTACTGAATGATAGAAAAACCCCTTTATCAATATTAGCTGCTCCTTATTTCCATTAACAATTGTATATGAATCTTGACAGTGTATCTCTCAAAACCAGATTGCTTTACAAAAGAATGCATGTAATACTCAAGGAATAAGACATACAACTCTAAAATTTGTGAGGTTTAAGTCTAGGGCAGTTGCGGTACCTTGTGCCAAATAAGTTCCAGGAAAATTTCAGAAGAAATCCTTTTCTGTTAATGATAATATTGGAGATATTTACTATAATTCTTGATAAAGCATTTAACTGGGTATTAAACTTCAAAAAACCCCAACTTAACCATCTCAAAGACTCAAGTTTTAAAGCAACTCATTGTTTATTCCATCTGAATGCAAAAAATGCACTTTTTTTAAACCCTTCAGAAAGCCTTCTATAGAGTTATGTGAGAACTTATATAGCAATTTTTAAAGAGAAAAGGTGCCTTACTCTTTGTTCTATGTCCCAGACTTCAAGGGACCTGCTGTGCCAGACCTACAGCTAACCCAAACAGGATCCTGACTTTGGAATTAACACCACAACTGGAAACTTTGCAGCTGCTTGTGAAGACCTAACAAGAGCTACACAGACCTTCTTGAGAGGCAAGCACCAGCATCACAGCTCCTCTTTCTCAAAACATTAAATTTACAACATAAGGATTAAATAATGACGCTTAAGGGGTGCAGATCAGGCTTTATGATGGAACTGTATTAACACACAGATTTATCTTCAGTTCTGAAATAGAACAGCAGAAGCTGCTAAAATTGTGCAGAATGAGAAACTGTCAGTTCTGAGGGTTGCTTCTCAGTTCAATTTATGTATTTTTCTCAATGATCCTACCACTTCTGCTTTTCAGACTTGAGTAATACAGTCTCAGATGCCAAGGAGTCAGAGCTGAGACAGGTTATCCAGTCTATACTTGGCCACCTCACGTCTAGGTCCGCTAGAGAGTGATTCCAGAATGTCAGGAATCTTCCTGATTTTACTCTAACAAGCCACCTACCCTCTGAATATGCAATGAAAATGGCCTGTTGCCGAGTGCTGTGATGTCAGACGCTTGTTAATTTGACTATATATTCTCCCATTAAGAACCCACAATATTTTAGACCTGATAAAACGATTGTACCAGTTAACAGGATTTGTAATTTTCAGCCATTTTGTGCTTTGGACTATAGAAAACACACTACAAAAGTAACCGGCGAGTTACTAATATTCTCTGTATCAAACACAGAAAATCATTTAAATGTGAACACCACCACGGGCTAGTACCTGCTGGCAGAAAAGGTGTTCTGACAGTGATAGGGACCACGATCTGGTGGGCACAGAATACATAAATGTTATACAGGCCATATGGATATCTTCCTTTCTTTGAGCTTATTTCCTAAAACTTGTTCTACAATGTGTTGATCTCTCAAAGATCCGTATTTGTGACTGTGTAGCATGTATTTTAAGGAGATATGAATGGGTTTTAAATGTAGGTGGGAAATTAATGGGATAATCTCAGTAATGGGATCTCACAAAGCCTTGCATGATAAAGGCAGACCTGTGCTTCTCTCCTTGTCAGGGCTATCTAACAAAATGGCATTAAGGAGTGATAGGTGGTAGGGAATCTCCTATAGTTCAAAGAAATTGATGATTTCAGAGGCAGAGTTCATGACATGTCTTTTCAAACCTCTGTCACAGACCTGTGGCTAAGCTCATTTCTGTTCACGTGGTGCCAAATCCTAGATCGTTGGCATCCAGTGAGAACCTGCAGTTTATCACGAAGGGATTTGTGCTATCTGATGGGAAAGAGCTCACTGATTTTTTTCATCCTGCTACAACAGCTGCTCTTGAATCTTAGAGATTCTTACATGTGTTAAAATGCTGCAGATGACCAGTAATAATTCAATGAATAATACTTTATTCATTCAGTAACAGCTTACACACAGCCTAAGACATTAAGGAATGACCCAAGTCAGCAGTTTAATTGAGTGTAACCATTGCATTCTTAGTACATTAAGGTACCTTGCTGGAGAAGAGATCAGGTAGAAGTAGGTGGCTGAGAAGAATATGGGAGTATCATGGGATTCTTATTTCACTTGAACCAGCAAAATGAGGATGTTCTGAACACCAGAGGTCTTCAGGACTAAAGAAACTGGATCAGAAGCTTTTAAAACATAATCCTACTCACAGTCACTGAAGCTGGAAGGACGAATCCAGAGCTAAGGGAATAACTCCGTTACTCGGTAGTATTGGAGGACCTTTATCCTCCTCATGAGCTTTGAGCAAAGCACGAAAACCTGGTAACTTTTCTCAGGCTTTATAAGAAAGTAACTGGCATGTATCTGAATCAATTCAAATCTCTTCGACTTACACGGTTAGGTTGTCAAAAGATAACAAATACTTCTTGACACTGGTAAATCCAAAGATATCTTGGCCTCTCATTACAGTCTGATTTTTCCTTCTCAGCCAGCAGAAATTAAGAGATGGAGGAATGCAACAGACTGGAAAGAGAAAGCCAAATGACCTGACAAATGACTTGTAGAGCACCATGTAACGGCTAGGTAGGAGAAGGATGTGTGGTCATGCATTATGTTTGCGTATCTTCTCCTGACTTCCACTCTTGCAGCCCCCCACATGTGCACGGACACATGTCCTGGCACCACATTTGTAATTTTACTGTGACTACAAAGATGTGGAAAGCAAGCGCCTGGCTGCCCTTGTGTTGTGGTGAAGCTTCTTAGGCCCATCTCAAATTTCCATTTCAGCTTTTCCCTCAACCCTCCTGGGGTCTGCTAAGTGGGGGAAGAAAAGAAAAAGGAGAGGGATAAAAAATTAATTCAAGTTCATGTCCTTTTGTGACTGTTCCTACCGAGCACAATAAACTGACATGCTGCTTTAATCAGCATTTAGTTAACTGTTCATTTTTGAGCAGGAACTATGCACCAACGCCAGTGAACACAGAGATGCTGAACCAAAGATGGGGCCAGAGGGGCCGTATCCTTATTTCAGAAAGAATACAAGACCCAGCTTCCGAAAATCAGACTGAGTAGTTTCAGAACATTGGTCTCCTGGGAGCTCCTTCTGCTACCACTACCCAGCACCAGAAGTCTTGCTAGAACATGAGCTTGGAATGAAAAAAATTACCTGTTTTGTTACCACAATTCCAATGAGCTGCTGCTTTAAAAAAATAAAGCTGATCTTGACAAAAAAGGAAACTAATCAAGATGCTGGCTGAGTTTATAAACAGAGTTGCAGATACATTATCACCGCAAACACAAACTTGTAAAATGAGCTACTGCATGGGAAACTTGGATATTTCTTCAACTGAGGAAAAAAGACAGGTCTTGTCTTTTCTTACCCAAGTTGGGAAATACTAAAATGTTGCCTTTTCTTTCCCAGGTTTAAGAAAATGGATGGGCATCACTGTTTGTCCCCATGTGCTGTTCTTGGTCAGTGTTCTCCAAACAGGAGCCTAACCCTGTGGTGAGCTGGATTAGTTGGAAGCCACTGGAATTTTTCCCATACCCTGTCTTCACTATCATGTTATTCAATCACAGAAGCTGCATCATCTTTCAAAACGTTGAGAGAGTTCAAGACAGAAAGAAGGAATTTTTGCTTTTCAGCTCCCATGGGACACCAGGAAATTTTTACTATTATTTCCTTATTAATACTGCAATAGGAACTTCAGTCATGGGCCAAGAGCCCCTTGCACAGCCTTGTGCTTCATTGATGCAAGCCAGAACAACAAGGTGGCCCTGCCATCTATTCTTCTGCTGACCTGTACTGAACCTATTGCTGCAAGCCCCGAAAAAATTCCTGGGCATAGTCTCAGAAGCTGTTTACATCATCTGACATCTCTCTACTACTTAACAAATATGCCTGAAGAGACACTAAATGTTCCCCACTGGAACACAACACATCCAAAGGGAGGGGGCTGCTTTATACAGGGCTACGGGAAGAACAGAAGTAGCAGTCTGGCATTGCTGCTGTCTGCTGGGTGAACCCTAAAGCCTTCTGCTGACGTTCTCAACCTTCCCTCAGGGTACTGCACTCAGACCCCGACACTACTGAATTTAAGGATAGCTGGTTGTATGAGAGAAAGCGGGAGCAATAATCACCACTGAATCCATAGTTTTCTTTTACGTGCCTTGTAAAATCATGTCATTTTTGAGTGCTGAAAGGTTGCTGGGAAGTCACTCGGCATACCAGGGTATCACTTCATTATAATAAGCTTGTGTTATTTTCATAAAGGAAACAAATACAAAATGGACAAAATGCATTATTGCAGAACAGCAAAAATCATAGTTCAAGATATTAATCACACTGAAGCCCATCGTTTTTGCCAGATAATAAATGGGTGATAGATTGATCTCTAAAATTGTACGCATATTATGAGCATAATCCTCACTCTAATGCAGGGTCGTAGAATTTTACAGTCTCATAAGCTTGCAGGGTTTCACCTGGAACATCAAAACAATTGCTAAAAGCTCAATAAATTCTACAGCTAGCCATCTGCTTACCCTCATGACCTTTCAAATCTTATAAAAACCCAAGCTCATAATTTTTTCACTCTATGAATTTCAACTTTTTTTTTAATTTATATTCAGAAGGTTACTTCATCTTTTACATGTAATAAAGATCCTTTCCATTTGATAATATTTTGTGGCCACAGACAATTTTTGTTGAAAGGGCTCTGAGTGCTATCACTGGAGCTAATGGCATTGAGGCACTGCCAGTTGTTTTATCTGGTTTGAAGCATTTATTTCGAATTATGCCCTTCTTGCACAAGCTCACCTAACGGTCCTTAGACTGATGTTCTGTGTGAAACACGCCAAGACAACAGCCTGTGAGGGTAAAGCAGATCAATTCTCTGATGATTTCACCAGCGGGGAAAATATTCCATATTAACTTCCTCTGGTATCTCTAGCAAGCTTGGGGAAGGATTGCTCTCCCTTAGATAGAAGAGAGACCTGTCGTCCCTTGTGTTGTAGTGGGCAAAGCAGTCGTTGAGACGGACACAGATGGTGAAATTTTAATTCTTGCTCCAAAAGTTAGTATTCATAAATACAAGCAAGGTGAAAAGTCTTAATTGTTATTCATTCAAAAGAGATTTGCCAGTTCTTTCATCAAAAGATTTTACATTAATCATCACCGATGAATAACTAAGAAAAATTATAATATCCACATGCAATTGTAAAACTGATTTTCAAAACAAATTTCTTAGATGAACATTACTAATTCTCCCCTGCCACAAATTCATTTGGAGTCACATTTTCTCCAGTTTCCTGATAGGATGGAATCTATGCAGTCTGTCCATGTCGTTGTCTTCCTTAATAACCCTTGAACTTCATCGTCACTTTTAAAAAGGCATAGCTTTCAGAGGTGTGAAACTGCTGCAAACAGAATGAAAATAGCTGCTTACTGAAAAGAGATCCAAATTATTGCCTCAGCTGAGGGAAAGATCTTTCCCCAGCCTCAGAGATAACAGCCAGCAATCAGCACACGTGTGCTCTGAAGGAGCCACAGCAATTTGTGCAGCCAAATCAAGTGGGGATGCGGGAGGCAGATAGGCTGCCTGCTAGAGGGAGATTGTCAAGGAACCACAGAAAGTGAAGGAAACTGCTTGTAACTGGCAGCAGGATGCCGTGAGGGGACAGAAGGCACAAATCCATGGGAAGAACGATGTTAAAACCAGGTTCTGCTCATAAAACAATGTTTTGTTTTGATTTTTTTAATAATTAGACTGTGGTGTGTTAGTTCATCTCTTTGAGGTGTCCTTGAAAATACTTTGAAATCAAAGGTGTGAGTCAAAGCGTTTCAAAGAAACAACAGGAAAATACCTGCTTTTGCACCGCACTAACATGTAGCAAGGACTAAATAAATTCACTTAGGAGAACCACGTAGTTGGAATTTGTATGAAGAGAAAGAGCCCTCATCAAATTATAATACTTCACATATTCACTGAATTAAGGTAGCCTACTGTTCAGCCTGACAGCAAAAAAATATTTTGCTAAGCAATCTGTCCCAGCTGCACTATGTTAGCAAAGTAATAAATACAAACTCCCCCCAAATACGTGTGCACACATCCAGGAGCTCTCCCTGGAGAGGGCTGGCACCACCAGCCACGAGCAGAGCATCCAAAGAGAGCCACTAGAAGTACTTCAGAAGACGACACAATGGGTTAAATTAGCGTCATTTCCTAGTTTCATTACAGTCAGTGTACTACCATTTCTTCTCTTGTCACAAGGCTGAGGTACACGGCTTCAGTTTATGCTGGTCTCGCTGTCATGTGCTGTCAGTTCTTGCAGCCTTTTAATTTTTTATTATTCTAGTTCGGAATCTCCCTCCTTCCTCGCAGTAGTTGTGGTTGGATGCAGCATGATTCTACATGTTCCTCATGCCACCTGGCCAAGTCAACAACGCCAAGAGGATTTCTGAGTAGTTAAGTGGCCAAGCTGGTTGAAAATGAGTTTTAGTGAGTAGTTCCTATGTGGTACAGCAATCTTGTTCAGTGCAATTTCCTTTTTCCATATTTTAGATTGCTTTTCTCCAGAACGCTCATAGGAACCGGACAGACACTTAGCTTCCTACAACTAGAGAAGTTTTCCTGTATAACTTACTCAGGGCAGAGCACAAATAGAAGCACCCTTCTAATAACCTCTTACAAGCCACATGCAAAAAGCTCCTCCTGGAACAGATGCAGCTTGGGAAGAAGGGGAGAAGCCCTCGACAGCAGCGCAGGAAAGAGACGGCATTTGGGAGGAAGAATCTTTCTCCGAGGAGAACCCAAAACCGGTTAGGGGTCATATATCTCACATTACGTCCTTTCTGCTCGCCTGGCCTCCAGTAAGGAAAAGCTGTAGTTGGGAAAGGACAAGTAGTCCTAGGAATTAATAAACATCTTAAACATCAGCAGCAGTTGCCATAGCAAGTACAATATCGTAAGTAACACGCAGGTCACTGTGCTCCTTTGCTCTGATCATTACTGACAACAGTTTCATCTGGTAATTCTGAAAGACACGGGAAATTGTGTTCTTAAAGAAATGCCATAAAAAATTTAGCAAGGAAGGGTTTGAAACCAAGAAGAATGGGTACTAATGGTGCAGTAATTAAGTAAATCAGAGATGATGGGAGCTAAAGGGAAAAAGATATGCTTAAATGGGTAGAAAAGGAAACAAATTTCAAATTATGATCACCGACAATTTTAATCACTCCACATTTCTTTTACTCACCTGGGGGAAATGGCTAGCGTTTGAAATTTATTTAATGGTATGACAAGAAACTGAGCTTCATCTCCTCCTTCACAGAGGATGTGAGCCTGAGATTATTTCTAACATTTACTTCTAAACAAGGAGATACTAAACATAAACATGGAGATGCTAAACAGGATGTTAAGCATAAAAAGACATACTGGAGGTTCCAGTAGCTTTCTAGTGCAAAAAAAAAAAAATCCTGTGTCGCAACAAAACAGAGTCTGCCTAATTGAGGTCACGGTTTGGACAGTCATATTTTATATTTACTCCATGGAGGCTTCACTATGTTTTCTACTCTCATGGGCTTATTCTTCAACAACACAATACTCACGCATCGGAATTCATCCCGTAATATAGTCACTGTATGTAACAAAATCTTAAAGATAGGATTCAGTATCAAAGCCTGACTTCTAGAAATGGTGTCCTTAAAGGGGGTGAGGAAGGGAGAAGAATGGAATAGACCATGGCAGTGGACGAGTGTTGGAAGAAATACCAATTTTTTTTTTTCTTTTATCTGATTTTTGGCACATTTGAGAAACTCACTGAAAAATCAATACAAATTGTTACTAAATCATAGAGTAGGTTTAAAATAAAAATGTGTATATATATATAAATCCAAAATCCATGTGTAGTTACTGATTTTCAAAAATGCAAACTACTCTATAGCCTTGGAAAGCTACATCTTGAAGTGTCATTAACTGGTAACATCCTCTTTTTCATCTAAAGTACATGCTTTCCACCCTGGAGTTTCACATGATGATCCCAGTACATTCTCACCCTGTCCTACCACCAGTTGGTTACAAGCCCCTGGCCAAATATCTTAAAGCATAATGTGCTAAAGGTCCCATTTGGTCAGGTTTAGTGAGTGATCTCCTTTGTAGCATTCTAAATGTTTTTTTCTGCTTTTCACACATCTCTGTGACAAGTTCTTCTGACGCAGCTGAGGATCTCCGAGTAGTAAGTCTTCATAATGCGCTGCCAGATAAATAAACTATGTCCCTGATTTCTGCTTGTCTAGAAGACAACTTTTGGATTATACATAAATGCTGAAGAAAAGTTGATTGCTACTTTGCATTCACAGTCAGGTTAATTCTCACCAAAACGCTTACATCCTTTTTGCTGCTTTAGAGAACAGTAACAAGTACAATATCTCTTCTCATTTTCCAATCAATACAGGCCATCTTGGAGGATGTTATTTTACACAGCCTCTAAATCAGTGCTATTATCCCACACTGAAAATCAGAATGTGGAAAGAGAGAGTTAAGTGAGGGACATCTAAGGCAGAGCTAAACCGTGGGCTCATGTGTGGAGAGGGCTCCCCACGTTTGCAGACTATACAGGTATTCATAGGACAGACGTACCTGTGAGTGCTTGTGTGATACTTTCAGACTGCTGGAGTCTTAAAAAAAGGTAAAATGGAATATTTCATTGGGCTGCAGAGTCAAAAAATAATGCGCTCGGACTGCGACAGATACCCTCACAGAGATGGGCAGGGCAGCTTGAGCCTTTGCCCAAAATCTTTGGATTACTATGTTAGCAGGGCTTAAACTAGCATTACTAATACTGCATATATTCACAAATGTTACAGCATTGACTTCACTTCCACACTCCTACACCACTCACTTCCACACCATTCCTTCCCCCCCCTCCCAGATGGAACATACTCAGAGTTGTCTGTCATCTTCTGCTTCCCAATTCCGATTGAAAATCCCCCAAGGTTAATTTTTTTTTTTTTAGGTTCTCTGGGACAAGACACTGTGGGAAGCCTTCTCTGTCACCAAATGAAGGTGTGATTTAATTAGTTTATCACTTCTTGCTACCAGGACACCAAGGGACTTAAAGGAAAAAAAAAACAACAAAACACACCAAAGAACTTAAAGGAAAAAACCCCAAAACACAAAAAAACTGCCAAGGGAGAGGTGATGGATGATTCTGAATGGTTTGTATCCCAGATATACCCACTCAAAGTGCCTGCTTTTCCTGAGCACATTTGGAGACTGAGGATGGGCGGTAAGAGGTTTGCACTGCACAGGGAACAGGGAAAAGAAACGTCACAAGTGGAAAACCTCTCTTCAACGACAAATGACCCAATTTGTTCCTCCCCAGTAACCGTAGCAACTTGGTACCGCTTTGCAAATCTATGTCACTGCTGCTATGAATTGGTTACTTTAAACGGGTCCTCACTTTTCTGAGCACAAGGCATGCCAAATTACTTGTAAGTGATTTGGGGTCAGGTACACCCATTTTTGGTTTAAAGTTGCAATTATTTTTTCCAGCTTCTACTTACTCTCACACAGCCTTTGCTCAGTTTAAAGAGAGTCAGCAGATATCATAACTTGCATTGCCAAGAACGTGATACTGCCATTTGAGGGCGGACAAATATTTTGGATTGGATTCCTTTCACTTGGATTCACTGCTAACACTTTTTCACTGGTTCTCCAGATGAGACCCTCAGCTTCTGCGTTTTGTAGAACCTGGGCAGCTTTCTCAATGGCCTGACCTTTCAGTAAGCCATGTTTTCTCCAGACGCCAAAATTGAATATAATTTCACTTTATTCAGTATTAATAAACTGTAAACAACATCATTGCCTATTCTTGGCAAAGTGCCTGAATTAAATAGGTTTCTTAATGTATCTTCTATCTGTATTAGAGCTATTTAAAAGCAATATGCCAAGCATGATGATGATAAAAAGACCCTTTTTCATTCATCTGTTTGTTTTTAAGCTCCATATATTCCCAGTGAATATTTTCCTTAGCAGAAGCAGTTGCCAACGTGAGCCTTTGTATTTACAATACATAAATTACTATCTAGCTTTACAAAGAAACTACTATTTTCCTAAGCAAGATTGTCAACTCTTTTTTCAGATGCTACAACTCGAGGATAAATATTTATGAAGGCAGTGCTTCTCTCCACACTCCAGTGCAAAATACCCAGTGGACAAGCGATGCAATATCAGCTTTCCTCCACACTGCTTCTACAGGTCTGTTCACTTCTAGAAAAGATCAATTCTTATTTATATGGTTGCCCAGGAGATTTTTATTTTTTTTTTAAGCTGAACAGATATTAGCTAGGAAACCTGGAAGAAATTAATATCAAACCTGTGTATTAAGCTAATATTTACTGTAAAAACAATCACTAGTAGGCAACCATTCTTATTTTAGACAGATCATCTATAGTTAATTTATCACAGGTCTGTAATCAGCAGACAGATCTTAATAGAGTCAAGTCCTGAATCTAACATCTTGTGGATAATTGAACTTGAACTTGGAACCGCCTGTTGCCAGTTCTCCTGTTTGAGCCAAGTAGCCACCACTACTTTTAGTTCAAAACTTAAGAATTTATGCTAAGAACAAAAATGCTCAGGATCTGAAAAATAAGTCACAAGGAATCCTCCTTGGCTATACTACAAATATTATGCCATTAATGCTATATGTATTTATATACAGACTAAACCAAAGGATCTCCAAGGAACTGAGAATCCGTATCATGACAGCAGGTCATGGGCCAATGCTGGGGGACCAATTCACTTTTCTTACTATTCTTAAGCTTACCATGGATATGTCCAGGGATAAGCTGAAATAACAAACCAGAGAGATTCAATTCTCAAGTCTCTTTCCCCACTTGCTTAATAGAACTACCTCAGGAGTGAATTTTACATTCTATATTTAAAAGACAGCGTAAGGAAAATCGCCAAGCTTCCTATCTTGCTGTATGAGGGCGGAAGAAAGAATCACAAAAATTAAGACTTAGTACCAATAAGTAGAAAATGCTCTAAAGAACAACAGCTGTGTCCTTCACAATTCTAGATGGCTCTGCCCAAAATATCAACCATACACCAATCTCGAGTCCAACAACGTCAACTCTGGAGAACAAAAATCTCCTTTCAACCCTCCTGTGTCAGCAGAGGGAAAATCTTTCTGAAACTCTGGGAGCAACTCCCTGCTTAGAAGCTGAGCTTCAAACAATGCTGGTAAACTTTGGGCTTTCCAATGTCAACTTGGGAGGACCTGGGGCTGTTTGTACAGCTTGTGGAACACGCTGAAGATAGCCAAGGTTCTTCCTACGGTGCAGTCATGGCGTTAAGTAATGCAATACTTATTTGCATCTTTACCCAATAAAATCTCATATAAATATAGTTGCTGATAAAGTAACATTATTTATGGATAACAGCTGTCATATTTCCCAGCTGTTTCCTTGTTGCCTGCTATAACATATGTTAATTTAAACTTTCACCAAATGTCATGGATTGTTTGCAGTGCTCCAGCTGCAGCTTGGCAAATTTTTTCTTTAGGTTTCAGTTGGCTCTGGAAGTGATTAGACAGCCCATAACAACATAAACAAGTCTTGTGCGGCTGCTCAGCTGTTTGTTAACTTGGCTAAGTGAATGTTTGCTTAAGAAGTAAAAAATGGATATGAAGTGCCTCACTTTTCTTCATTTTCTGAGGTATTTTTGGATGTTGTTAGCAGAGAAACTGCAGGTGACACCGGAGTCAAAGAAATCTTTAAGGAAAAATATTTCACATGCATCACACAACATGTATTTTTTAATTTCCTCAATGATCATGAATTAAAAGAAGTTAAATCCTCATTTCTAGATAAATCATATTCCAAACAGGATCTCAAGTGAGGTCCTCACTTGAAAAGGCAATGAAAAAAATATTAATTGACTTCACACAGGACTGGATTTTCTGTGACAAACTTTACAATTGGTAAAAGGTTGCCATATAAGATGAAGAACAAACAAAAAATAGTACAAACTGAATATCACAGTCTGTGCCCAACTTGCAATGCACGGCATCGCACAGTAGGAAAAAAAAATATATGTAGCAATAAATAGTCTAAATTAGAAAACTGAAGGTGGAGAAGAAAACAGCGAGTAGGATTGACAGGACTAGTCAGGCACATTGGGCTTCTCTCTCATGGGAAGCTTTTGAACAGAATAAATACCATGTACACGCTGAAGACAAAGGCTGGCACAACAGCTTGTGCCATCTCTTCTCTACCGCGCTGCCTCTTCCACAGTGGGACACTGGCATTTCTTTGAAACATGCAAACAGTGAAAACACCTCCTGCTTTCTTTTTCCCCAATGTTGCCATCAGTTTTCAGAAATGATATTTAAACTACACTAAAGGTCAGCCTTGGCAGACAGAACAGCTTATATCTGCTTTTCAGAGCAGGGTCGGGATCAATATACAGAAATGGAACGTACACTTGTGTAAGAGTACAAATAAGATGATGCCAGCAAGCACAATACAAATATTGATCAATTTAAACATGTGAGTAAATGGAAAAGGAGAAAACATCACCTGTGGTGACAAACTGACTAAGAGGCTGGTAGCAAATAAAATGGATGGCGAGATGGGAAATCATTCTTTTTCTTATTTATTTTTCCTTAAATTCACTTTGTATTACCTCTCTGCCTTTGCATCCTGCTTTCAAATCACATTTTAATCTGATCACAAAAAAAAATTCTCAATATATGGAATATAGTGCTTTAGAGTATCATGATGTAGAATCAAGTATAGCAGAGAAACAGAATTCCTATGTTAATTATATTAGAATCAAGATATTTTCTGTAACAAGAAAGCTGATGATCAGAGTGTATTGTGCTATGATTTGCTGAAGCCCCGCATCACATATTTACTGATAGCCACAGAAAAAGACAGCTACTATAGGCATAAGAGTCTTCCACTTTTATTTGGGGAAAAAAAAAATTAAAAATACACATTTTTTTAATGTATGCTGCAGGCCTCCTACTTTTCCCTGTGTAGGTGACTTTGTGTCGCTGAGAGTCCAAGGACCGAATGTTCCCCACTCCCTCACTTCCGATTGGGACATCCCTCTGCTCACTAAAATATCCCGTGGCATTTTATCTTGTCTTCAGTTAAGGACATCTGCCCTGAATAATTCCATGTTGACCAATAAGGAGAGGATCAGTATCTCTCCAGAGGGTTACAGACCTCTGCTGCAAGAGCAGTTCTACAGACGCTACTGAACCCTCCCCTTCAGCAGAACCTGCAGCACTCCATCCTGCCTTCCCAGCAGCATTCCTCTGCCAAAAGTGCTGAATTAGAGGAGGCTTCTAGCTTGTTGATATTCTGCCAACTGACTCAAAAATTAAATTTCACCCTGTTGAATCAGCCTCAGTTAGTCAAGGGCCATTTAAGATTTTTTTTTTTTTCCAAAGCTCAACTTCACCAACAAAGTTAACTCCAACAGCTTTTCTCTGATAGAGTTACCATAGCCTCAATAAGAGTTACCATATTCTTAATATTGAGTTAATCCCCAAGCCAAAAGCTTAAGGAATTGATAGGATTGAACACAAAATGCTGGTGGAGGAAACTCATTACAAAATTATTCTTCTTGTTGTTCACTTTTAAAATTCTTCATCCTGAAAGCACGGTCAGATTAAGTGCCAACTTAACCTTCCCATAGAAGCTTTAGAAGACAGAACATATGTTGGGTTGGTTTTGTTTTTTTTTAATGAAGCAGTTCCGCACTGTGGCACGTACAGAATCATGTGATTTTGCACATTCAAATCCTTCCCTGCAAGCACAATTTCCTTGAAAGTCTAAAGACCTTTTCTGAAACCTTGCTCTTAGCCTACATGTAGCAGCGTAACTGGAAAGAACCCCGAAGACTATGGATCAAGTACAAAACGTACACAGCTTCACTGTGGTGAAAGGGGATAAAATATATGGTAGCTGTTTTGAATCTCTCTTCATCGCAGACTTTCAATAGCACAGCATTAGATGGACTGATGTTAAATTCCTGCATACACAAAGCACCGAGGTGATTCTGAATCGCCCCTTCCAGAGAATCATGAGCTGCACTTTGAAGCATAAAGCTGCAAATTCCCTCCACTTTTCCCGCTTTCAACATTAACATCTGCATTTTCCATTAGCAAAAGCAGCCGGGGACAAAACTCTAGCAAACTCCAAGTAGTATTTGAAGTTTCTTTTCTTCTAGATGTTGCGACTTTCAAGCCAAATATCAAAGCCAAGGAGACGCTTTTGCTGCCTCCCATTTCACACACATTTGTTTCTGCTGCAATTTGAACTTTGGATTCATGATTTCTGGATACAAACAGAAGTGTATTAGGGTAGCAATCATCTGCCTAAGATGGGCACGTACTAATGGAACCTGAAAGAGTATTAGCTCTGAAAAATAAACTGAATTCATAGTAAAACATTTGCTATACAGCCCACGTGACGTAGCCAACAAGGATTTGGCACAGAACATCCCAACTCCCCTATGACTTCCTGCAGATGCTATAAACACAGCTTTTGAAGGGCCAAGTTGCAATACATTTATTTTTCAGCCTTCTTCAGAGGAACACCTTCTCTACAGGTAAGAAACACCATCATCTCCAGGAATTCCTTTACAACTTGCCATAAACAAGCGAAGTTTCACAACTAATACCTCAACCCACTGTTTCAGAACACTCTTGTGTTGAGTGTATCATAACAAGCCTGACAGCTCCTGGAAGCAGCTTAAATTTTCTTTCTCTTTCCTAAATACAGTTCAAATAATTTTAATATTTGTGAATCTCATGTAAGAACTGTTAACAGATAAACAAGTAACTGCGCTCAAGTCATCCTGATAAAACCCATAATCTCACAAGAACGCAACAGATGATGGACAGATACAGTATAAAGGCAAAAATGCCCTGAAAGCACACTACATTCTCCTTGATGGTCCCATCACCAAGACGGTGTCCTCTTGTCTTCCTCTGGAGAGCAATTCCAAAGGAGCTGAGCACACAGAGCTGGGCTGGTTCCCTCACCAGCTCTTCTCTGCTCATCTGGTCATTTGCTCCATAACCACCCCATGCTATCAGGCATTTTCAGGCTACCAGCGACTTCTGCAAGCCCCTGCTCTGACCCAACTGACATCAAGAAATTATTGCCAAACAGTCTTGTCCAGAAGTTGCACTGCCCATGAACTTTGTAACTTTACTTTGTTTCTGAAGATAACTAACTCCAACTCGTGACCTTTTTGCATCTCTGTAGGTAGTTTATGTTGGCCGAAAGTCCATCCAATATTAAACTAAACCCCAAGATTAGAATTTCCCATGCTAAATAATTGAGGTTAAATCAAATGACTGCTCCTTTATAGCTCTTAGTTACTCTCTTCTTGGAGGACAGCAGCAATCTATGTTAGCTCAGAAGCTCATCTAAAGAGACAGACCACAGGCAGGCAGCAGGCTAAAGCAGGTACATGTAGTTCGGACCAGGTGTCCATGGGGATAAACGGCAGAATCATGATCCATTGACTCATCAGAAAACACAGAACAGCTCACATCTGAGGAAGAAAGGCCGCTAGCATCCCAAACGGGTATAAGAAATGAGTGTAAGAGCTGGTCCAAGCTCCAGAGGTAATCTAGTCTTTTACTTCAAGGGAAAAGCCCCCCTAAAGCGCTTGAGCAAATACGCAAACACGAACCAGAAAGTGAAGCCTGTGACCTGACCCCTGCATGTAACTGCTTTGGAGGTGCACGCCGACTCGGCAGTATAAAGGGTTAAATGCTGAAGCAGTGATTCATATTCCTGTATAATTAATTACTCTAAACACCGAGTTTGGTTACTTCTAAAGTGTTGTTCCTAGTTTAGGGGCACATGATGACTGTTTATTTCAGTGTTTTTGTGTTTTTCCTTTTAACGCTATGTACAACAGAGGTTCTGAGGATGAATTATTTAGCGCTCTGCAGAAAATGTGCTTTAAAACCTTCTTCTTGGGGACACTAAATGCATTTATTATCCTGGTAAAATTCAGATCTAGCATCTGTTGTCCTGTGCGTTTTACTGTCTAATGATGGGAGTGCCTGTGGGATTTGTTTACAGCAAGGCTTTCTGGATTTTTTTTTTTTTATGTTTTTTGCTCAAAAAGGAAATAGGAAATTGAATAACATTATTAATATTTGAATGGAACAACTTAGGAGTTTTTGACAACTTCCTGATTAATTCAGGTGGTTTCCAAATTGCCCTCCTTAAGAGAACACAGTATTACAACAAAAACATTTTTTCCCCTCATTTCCTTAATTTATTTTACTTATTTTTGTTTTCCCAAGCTGCCTATAATCTTATTGTATAGTTTGTCTGCTTTGGGAAAAAGCAAAGCATCTTAATCTTAACATGCTAGAAAGCATCTTACATCTTTCTAGTTCTTGCATAGAAAAACGCAGTAAAGACTAAACTCAAAAACAGGTGGAGGCTGCTTTTCACAGGAATCAAATGCTAAGTTTTCAGAACAGACGTAGTACAGGTAAAGGAGAAAAAGAAAAAACACAACAAAACCACACACAACAGATTTTCCTTGTGCAACCTCCTCTAAAACCAGGTTTCAGAGTTCCTTTTGAGAGCAGATGTCTTGGCATGACAGAAACAACCCGCCCTCAGCAGGTCTGCAGGCCAGGACCAAGCTGCTCTATTGAGTTGCATAAGAACGAGCTTATCTGCTCACAGGTTACCTTGTAAAGCCCTCACAATTTAAAAAGGGAGGTGGCCATTGCTCAGGAAGGGAGTAATCCTGGGCTGCCCTCGTGCTGAGCCTTGCCTAAGAGGAGAGCAGGGCTGCGCAGGAGCTGCACCCAACTGCTCGCAGGTAATCATACTCAGAAAAGTAGTGGCCATGTGGATATATCGAGCCCTTCTCACCATGGAAGTCTTTCCACACCTGATTTTCTCCACAGCAGTCAAAATAAAAAGTGGACAATGCTCAGGATACCTTTGTGGTTTTAAAAGTAGCTATAAAAGGACTATGGAAATGCCTTTTCATTCTTTTCATGTTGTGCTTTCAAGGACACCATAATTTCCCATTTTGTTTCTCATGTCTTTAGAAGACTTTGGCTCTTCTCCCTGCCTTGCCAGAGGACTGTAACAAGTCACTATTTATTCCCGAATTCCTTACTCTTATTACAAAGTGCTTCTGTTGATCATTTGCTCAATTACTACTCAGTCTATTAATTATCTTCTAAACAATATGCAAAAGAATGTAAAAACACCAGAATAAAAAAAAAGTGTGATGTCTGTCAGACACACGACACGTACAGCCAATAGCTCACCGGGATCACAGAGCGTGAAAACACCCTGGAGATCATCTTCAGAACTTGCCACAAGCAGGAAGGCCAACCTCGTGTGCTGTGGTATATATGCTGTGGGAAAGGACACTAAAAAGAGGTGACCAAGAACACCTTTCTCAGGCTACTTGCTGCAATTAGAGTCCAAAACCCAATAAACGTGACTCCAAGATTAAAGGAAAACAATTAGGCCTACTCTTTCAGTTCATCAACTCTGCCAAAATCAAAGATACAGATGTATTAATAGAAAGACAGCACCAGACAGACTATTTTATCCATTAAGCTCATTTTTTCGGCAAGGCTACTTGAAGGAGCTGTGTGCATGCAGACAGGTTGTATTTACTGTTAAATGGTCTCTTATACATAGGTTAGGAGCAGATTTTTCACTCCTCATTGAAAGAGCAACAAAAAAAGTCTGACTCTCAGAAGGAGCAAAGCAATTGTTGCTTTTCATTTCCCTCCCCGTTTCTCCATGCAGGTGCAGTGGCCGTAGGGCTCTAGGGGTAGGTGGGGAGAAGAGCACAGAATGGTCCCAGGTCATGTTCCATGACAGAGCAGGACCCAGCCAACTGCTTGCACACAAGAGGATGCTCGTGCCTATATGATGCTCTCATCGGCTTCACATTTCATCTTTGTTTTTCTAAACCATACTGGACACCTCTCCGTAGTGTTCACGCGAGGCTAATTCCAAGAGGAATTTGTTAAATGTCCTCCAAATTGAGCCAAACATCTGCACAGCTAAAATAATTTGAACATTACAAATGAATCCAGAATCTTTAAGACACACCAGAGCCCTTGTACAATCCAGGGCCTTCATGGTTAACCTCTGTTTCACCTGCTGTAATGATTTTGGAGAAGATGACAAGACTCTGAAATCAAACCACTAGAAAAAAAAAAGTATCCACAGAGGGAAAAAGTTTTAAGAAGTTCTGTAGGTTTCAGTTGCCAGGGAAACCACTTTGCAGCAGCCATATGGTCAGAAAATCCATTTTCTTTGTTCTCTGGAGGGAAAAAAAGGTATTTTGGTGCAGAGCGAATAAAAAAAAAAAATCCCACAAAAGTTACAGAGCAAAATACTTCCACAGATACACTTAATCACTAATGAGAGAAGATAAACGACTTGCTAAGCTGGGCTACAGAAACCCAGCACTAACTAAAATATTAATACAGGGGATGCGAGTTCCTTTCTGCTTGACGTTAGCGCTTTGAAAAGAGCAGCTGCCCTTGGTATCAAAGCTCTTCACTGTAGGTGTGAACTCTATAGACTGCAAGATGATCTCAGTATTGGCTCTGACTTTCTTTGCACTTTTTTTTTGCTGCCCTGTGCTTTCAGCATGGGCACTGCTGCTCTAGTAGGGACCGTGGTCCACAGATGTGCCTTTCTGAAACGCTTGCCGTTCAACCTTCCATATTATCAGGTTGAAGCAGAATACGGAGGGAAGGGCTGGGGGAGGACCTGCAGCAGCATGTTATGTTTCCAGACCGGCGCACGGCAGCCTGCGTCGATGCTGGCCATGCACTGGACAGCGGTTGCAGCTCCCATGGGCATCGAGAGCCCCAATGGCTGGAGGTGGCCAAGAGGCTCCCCAGCACCTCCAGATGTGACTAATCTGATTTTACTCTGACCACAACCACTCAGTCCCTCTTTTCAGAGCTCGTCTATTTGAGCTATCTGCTTTCCTCTTAGAGCAATATCAACAGAAATGTTAATAACAAACCAAACAGGTTCTGCTCCTTATAAATAATGGCTATTTACCTGCTCCAAGTAGTGCTAACATAGATGTTCTCCAAATATAGGCTTAATTTAAATACTTGCACACTCACAGCTTAAATCAGAGTCTACATTGTAGTGTTACAGATCTGCCAGAGAAAAGTCTAAGGTGAAAACAAACGCAGACTATGCCCCAGATCTATTGGATTCTGTTTGCTCTGATGCCAAGCACCAATAAATGAAATCCTGGCTTTCTTATAAAGATGATGAGTTTAGGATTTACTGTATCAGCACCATAATGGCAATCTCTCCTTCTCAAACAGGGTTTTTGGTGTGCTACTGAGACACGGTTTTCAGAGAGTGATAAAAGGTACATGGAAACCAGGACACATGGATTTGTCCTGTTCTCCTCTGTAAATGTTTGCAGGAATAAAACAACTGATGTCGAGGCTTGCAACAATGGGAAAAGCATATTCCCTTTCCTCTTACACTCACATTTCATCTGAACCCTGCACCAAGCAGACTGCAGGGCTGAGGGCCCCGTGAATTAATCGTGGCACATAAGCCTCAAGGGGGCTGTTGTTAACACCTTAGGAGGGATGCTCAGGGTAGGAAACTTGAATTCATGATAGACAGCTGCATTGTGAGCAGGAAAATATTTGTCTACTTCATAAAAAGGTGACTGGAAATCAGGTCCCTTCAGAGGCAAAAGAGGAGTCTGTTTAATTGAAACTTGACTTTTCTACCTTTTTTAGCAAGCCTTACTTTCTTTTTAAACCATGGCGGGGGGTTGGAACTAGCTGATCTTTGAGGTCCCTTCCAACCCAAACAACTCTATGATTCTATGAAAGGTCCCTGTTATTCACCATGCCAGCCACTTCAGATCCAAAAGAAACCTTTTCTACCTACTTGGCCCAGCCTGGTTGCCATTGCTTACCATTTTGTAACAGAGAACATTAGATTTCCAGGAGCACAGCTAAAGACCTCGTAGCTACAGCAGGTTTTGCTGCCAAATGAGATCACAGATTAGCAAATCGGGGAAATGGTGCAGGTATGGAGTTTGTTCTTGTTTACTCAGACCTCTGCTGTCCGCCAAAGGAATGGCTTGGCAGCGGTTCTGTACCTCTGGACATTTATTCTGGCAAAATTTAGTAACTGATCTTCTATTGACTTGTGCTTTTGCAATTAGGTCCCAGTTGAGGCTTCCCATGGAGAGCAGTTAGCTTAAGTTTCCGAATCTCTGCTTCGCAACCTTTGCATCTCATTCCTTTTGATGAACATGCAGATTGCTCCTAGCCATACCTGAACCTAAAATGAACTGAAAACGTATTACAACTTTTAAGCTTGCCAGGCAGCGGAGAAGAAATTCACACCAATCCCAGCTCTCGGAACAGCTGTTGTGACAAGGTGATATTGCTAAGGAGTCTCAAAATAGAAGCCAAGGCAAATAGTCTCCCTGTAAGGGTTCTGCTGTGCTTTGCAGTCTCCAGCTGGAATCTAATTGCAATTTAAACCCAGAGCACAAAAAACCACAGCATTTTCCACTTCTAAAGTTTTTAAGGAATCAGAGAAAATTATATAGTAAATCATCATCTAGATTTTCTTAAAACCAAGATGGATTCTCCAGAGATGTGGTAACTCCTTTATCTATTCAGCCGAATTTAGTGAAACACTTGTTAAAATAACAAGGTGCCAATGCAAATAATACTTTACTACTTATGTTTCCCATGATGCTCTCTCTCTGTATATTTACTTTTTTCAAAAAAGAAGACAGTAGATGCTAGGTAGAGATGAAAAGCTACCACATTTTCCCCACAGATACACATTATTTAAAACCATTCCTTATCTGAACTTACGGAATTCTTCCACAGCTCTCTCAGTCAATTATCTCTAATAACATTCTGATAATAAAGATGATTGGGGCAATTATATTTCTACTTGCTGCCTGGCTGCGTTCCACTGTGATGGGTTGAAGGTTGCTGTAAAAGGTATTGTGTGCACAGATTGATCTATGCAAACACAACCAATACCCATTTGTCTTGCATGACTATTGACACATTTATTTTGAAACCAGGCTATTTTGCATCCTTCTGTATCAATAAGGAAACCTCTACATGGTTCATCATGGCTCTGTTGGATGTTGGTTGAGGAAGGACTGCGCATTTTCCCTTCTGGATTATGTACTGGGATCTACTCATCCAAGACAAGAAGAAAAGCAGCTCATTTTCGTGCCCCAATTTTCCATACCAAACACAAAGCAAGAGCTACTGATGGTGGCAGAGGTCTTTGGGTTAAGGGAGTTTTGTGGACCAGATCACCCTTCCCATACCCATTTTTTTCATTGTCTTCCAAATAGGAATTCAAATGATAGATCTTTCCTCTGTAAAGAGGTATCTATGCAATTTCATAGAATTTTTTTAACATCTACGTAGTATTTCTTATGATTTAAATATGCACCTTTATCAGTATCTAGAAAGAGAACTATGAAATAATCAGAAAAGCATAACAAATCAGTTACCGTGAACCTTCCCAAACCATCAAGTTATATGACCCTAGAACAAAAACCATCTCTTCCTAATGAAGATCTCAAACATGGGTGGTTAGTTTTTCAAGTGTGCTCTTGTTCATGTATCCGTATCCACTGAATATAGGGATGGATTTCCTGCTTCCTCTCACCTGAGGCATTTCTTCCCAGCCTGTGCTGAGCAGGAGACCTAGCTCATCTATTTACCCTTGGCAGAAAGGCATGTGAATGGGTGTCATAGCAGCTGGAGCTGCGGGACAGCAAAGGCCAGCTCAGCTTGCTGCAGCAGGGACAGCCTGGAACCTGGATTTGTAGAAAGGAAATGCCACCCCTGACCAGCACTGGCCAGCCAAGATTTGCACGTTAATCTTGCTCAGAGCTTGTCTCCGGACAGCCGGAAGAGCACAGCTCAGAGTGCACTGAGGCTTTTCCCAGCGCATGTGCTCGGACAGCACGCTACATCACGACAGCGCCGTGTCTGCTCTTGCCTCCTTTCAGCCAGGGTAGTCTAACTGTCAGCGACGCGACTGTTCAGAGATCAGCTTAGAGAAATGAGACTTTGTATAAACATTTTCTCTGCGCAGAATTATGGATGTTCTGCACTGCCTCCTTCAAAGTGTCATCTTTTGGGAATTTCACCTCTTGGCTGCCAAAAAAAGTTGTTTCATTTTAAAGCCCAGATACTGTTTTTAAAAGCGTAAGGAAACAGCAGCAGACAGAAGAGGTTCCTCAGCATTTACTCGTGGTTTATTTTCTCAGCTTTATCTCCTGGACACTCCTTAGTGAGGATATTACTAAAAAAAGCAATGATGAAAAATAAGATTTAGCCAGAGCACATTTTCTAATTCCTTTGAGATCAGGCATTTTCTTATTTCATAAAAGCATAATAAAGTTCACTGGAAGAAATTCTGGGATTGCAACATGCATCTTTGGTGAGCTACTTCATCTCCATTCTGTTCACTCACCACTTGTGCTCCTCTGCTAAGATTATATCGGGATATAGATTTTATTCGGTAATTGATGCTGTGAATGATAAGGGAAGATGTCAGTTTAAAATGTTGGCTTCCCTTTCTACATAGCATCAGTTTGTCATTATAACAAACACTGAAAACTTCTGATGCTTTTCTAGGTATAGGGGTGAAGGGAGATGGACAAAGCGGGGGTGGCTCTTCAGCTATAGACCTGAAAAGGACAATTTTGTTTTGTAGCAACTTCAGAAGTTTCAAGAGAGTCATTTTCATTCTGCTTAAGAATAAAAGCAGGATGATGACAGTATTTACAGCTAAACATGACTTTTGAGCTTTCTAACTCTAGGAGGAGATTTGCAGATAGTTCTACGATCAGGACATTACCTGAGGATGCAAAAGATCCAGATACACTTGGGATCTGACTATGCAAATCTCTTCATTCCACACCCGAAATTCAACAGGCCTGCAAGTGAGAGAGTTCTCAGCAGTTCCCAGGCCTGCACCTTTGCCGTCCTACACACTGAACACACTTCCTCTCTCCCCTTTCCTCTGCAGGCAGAAATACCGAGGTCTGATCCCAAAACATGTATTTCACTATCATTCAGGTTTTGAAGACAAGTCTAAAAAACTCCATTGAAAAAGAAGTGACTGACTTCTACAAGTTATTTTTGCTTCAGTGAAGCAACGTGATTGACAATTTGCTGCAATTAATCCAGCTCATTCCAGCAACATTAAATATCTCAAAACAAGTTTCTGAAAGAAGGCTTATTTTAGCTGAGTGAGACTAATTACCCGTTCTGGATAAACGGAGTATTTAAAGATATCTCAGCTCTCTTTTATATAGCTACAGATATTTAAAAAATTAAAATTCATAAAAGTTTTGATCCGTATCAGACATTTGATGCTGTGATTATTATTTCTTACCACCATTAGTAATAAAAGATGAGTCTTGATCTCTTTTCTATTATCATGGTGGCAGCGTAACCTCTCAGAGCTTCAGCTCTAACTTTTCTGCTGTAACAAATCGCGCAGAGTGGTAGTTTTGGTAGATAGGAGCACTGTGCTGGCATTCAGTAGGGGACTAACCCACTTCTGCATTGTAACTCTCCTTTTGATCATGATACATTCTCCATAGCAGTAGACTAAAACCTTTTGCTCTCTTCATGCTCTAATGAGTGCTAACCTCATTTGTATTATTGCATTAATACCACATGATGTCAATGGTAATAGTTTAATCAATCTGTACATTTCCTCATCTGCTCACACTAACTTTCCCATTCAAATGGGTTCTGGGAGCTTAATTAAATTATCACCGTTTTTAATGGAGCTTATTATGAACCTTCTATTTTTATTTCTCCTATAGTATCCCTCCTGAAACTGCATCTCCAAAAATGCCACTGCAAGTGGAAGCCAGTAGAAACAGTGTTTGCAGACTATCAAAAAGCTAAAGTTTCTGCAGAGCCAGGTGTGCTGGCTTCCAGACCAAGGAGATCACACCAGTAACGCGAACTGGGAACCATCAGGCAAGCACCGCACATTTCCTTCGGTGTACCCACTCAGTCAGGACTGCTGACTTGTTATACAGATTAAATAAGGAAGCAAATACAAGTGGCGAGGCGCTGCCTTGACCCTGGATTTGTATCTGATCCTCAGGATCAGATGGGGACCCTTCGCAGGTTTAGTTCCTCCGTGAATAGCTGTGAAAAAACCCCATCTAGTGACAGACAGCTCCCGAGCCCTGACTCCCAAGCTCTGCACTGAAGTACATAAAATCAAAGTGTTTAGTGCAAACAGAGGCACTCAGAAGTGGCAGGAGGGTCACACAACACCCGGTCACAATCCAGCTCAACTCCTCATGTCCGTTCAGCTAGGTAAGCTTTTCGAGGTTTTTCTTTTCATCTAACTCACCTCAGTTTTGCTTTAGTCTGTACTTCAAGGTATTCCCCTCCTTCGGATTATAGTTATTTCAGGGTAATCAGAAACCGGAATAGAAATCCTGTAACATGCTGGAGCTTTACAGGACAGGTACAACAAGGGTTATTGCTCATCTGAGCAATAATTACCAGAAAATACACAAAATAGGCCTAGAAGGAGCCTCAAAGCCATGTGGTCCATTCCTCTACCTCAAGACAGGAATACTTTAATCCAGACAACTGCTGACCGGCACTTGTGTACCTTATTTTAATAGCCTCCTCAAAAAGCCTTCTGAACTGATAGCTATTCAAATTACTCTTCCACCACCTTTCAGATGGATAGCTTTCCTTAAATCTGTGTAAACATATTAATGCTTATCCATTACAGCCTGGACACAGAGAACACTCTTATCTACCTGCTTTTAACCAGCCTTTTAGGACTTAGAAGACTATTGTATCTTATTCTTCCTGTCTCCTTTTAGATAGTCTTACCTTACAGGAGGACCTTGCAGCAGGGCAATCAATACTCCTGTCAAAAAACAGCTATTCTATTGAAAATCCTGCTTATTCCACCTCCACTCAGCTAATGCGGCTCCAAATCCTGCAGTCACCACAGCAAAGATAATCTGTGCAGAAGACTGTAGATATCAGGACACCGCTTAGACAGCGGTATCATAGCAGACACCATGGAGATGGATCTGAGCTACGGACCCATTCATGGCTCACGGAACCCAAACACCTGCTCAGTTACTGGAGTTCTAAACTGTTCTCTCAAGAAGCTGTAATTGATAGATCACAAGCCCTTTTATTCTGATGGACACCCATCCTTGTACGTGGAACATTCCCAGAAGCATCATCTGCGGCAAGACTTTATTACGATAATTACAAAGTTACATTAGACTATGTGGAGTCTGTGTAGCAACGTTAAATTAAATTTCTCATTGGCTTCAAGGCTTGCTATCTGTAATTAGTGGCTTCTGTTCTTTATTACACTGATCAGTAGTGCAGCGCTATTCATCACCACAGCCTTAGTTAATTATCCTTGCTAATGATTTTCACTGTGAAAATAATCTACAGGTCCCATTTGCAAAGATTGCTTTGCGTTAAAATTATTTGCTGGTAAGGCACCATTGTGAGCCGAGAAGCTGTGGGGAGGAAGTTACTTATCCTCTAAGACGCTAGCTTAGTCGAGATAGAGAAAAGTATTATAATTCCACAATTTGGCATGAAGTTTGTGACTGCTATCTGCCAGATGTGTGAGAGGGTGGGAGCATGATGTCACAACAGCATGCTGAGGAGAGCTCAGCAAGAGGTGACAGAAATAGAAGCAGCAAGATCTGAAGCATCTCTGCAGTTTTAAGCAAGCACTGCCGGCGACTATCGCTGGTCTTCCCATACGAGTCTAAATGTACGAGGGCTAACCAGGGAAAGTCATCTGTCAGAATCAAACGCGTTTTGTTTAACAATCGCTTTGGATTACCTAAAACTCTTAATAGCTATAAAAATCCAAGGATGAAGTTTCTCATGCAATAAAGACACCAGACTGTGCTATTAAACAACAGCAGCCGCCTGCCACCTGCCTTCTGCACTCAGTATTTGCTCTGCGCTTGCAGATCCCAACACAACACACATTCATTTACAGCACACTCCGCATGGGCAGTACCCTCAAAGCATCCACCTCACGGAGTCAGGGAAGGGGTGAAAGGGCTGGCACAGCGCCGAGGTCATTTGTCTCCGGAAGACATTAAAGGAAATATGAAATCATTATTACAGGGGGTAGCAGAAACCAGATACGTTTCACTAAAAACAGTGAAAAAAATCTGCTGTGCGGGGGGGTAAAAGAAAAAAAGGACACGGCTTGGTGACAGATGCTTTTCAGAAGGAAGGTGTCTCTCTTGTGACTTTACTGAGCAAATGTGAAGTCAGCTGTAAAAATGTACAGATCGGAGTGAGAAGAGGGATGACAGTGGAGCAGAACGGCTCCAGCCCTACCAGCCGCTGTCAAATGAGAGCCTGGGCTATTTGATTCTTGTCACACAGCACTTCACAGGTACTGCCAGGCTGCAGGCAGCAGCGGGGATCTTTGTGGGGTATCACCTATTTATTCAGCAATGGCGAGAGTCCTGCAGACTGTGAAATGTGTATCCAGCAGAAATCCCCCGAGCAGGAGCTCTCAGCTCGGAGCAGGGGAAAAGCCATTTCCCTATGAAATGGAGTTGCACAGAGTGCAAAACTAGGAAGCATGATTTAGAACTTGAAGCTCACAGCAATTAACATTTGTTAGTAGTCACTATTTAAACACCTTTAGAACGATTTAAAGTTAAAACAACACAGCTAACCTTTTATCCCTGTTCCTACTGAGCCTTACTGCATACACTCATTTGCTTTTGTCTCCCATAAAAACCAGCTTTCATTCACAACGTGCCACATCTACTGCATACAAACTACAGAAACATCTACCATTCTGTGGAGTGCCAGGGACCAAGAAGTCCTACCCTGCAATTCAGCGCTCCACAAACACAGGCAGTAAAGCAGCTCCATTGGTAGGGAGGTTTCCACTAGCACAGGCATGTAGAATTCCTGCAGTTAGTTGTTTTCTTTACACGTTATGGAAAATCCTCCTTTCGGTCTCTGAATCCTGAGGACTGAGGATTTTACTCTGTATTACACAACTGTAGTAAGCCTCTTCATGGCAAGGAGTAACTGCATGGTCCCTTTTTTAACGCCCAGATGTGCTGAAGGCTTTAAAGTGGCACAACTGCTCAGTGCAACTCTGCAACCATTTCAGCCTGGAACATGTAATGACTTTTTCATCCGAAATCTGCCCAGTGCCCAAACCCAACAGCTCGGCTCAGGTGCTTGATTCTCCCCTTTGAAAAATGCTCTGAAATAAATATGTTTATAGTTCTATATGTTTTTTCTCTCTTCAACTGCTGGGAGCCAAATGAAGTGTGATGTTGATTTCGAACTGCTTTGCATGAAACACACAAAACAAACCTTTGCATTTCCACGGCTGGAAATAGCACCAAGTGCAAACGGCTTTCAGCAGAGGCTCAGGGTCTGCATCTCCCTGGTAACTGGTTTACTGTGTCTTTCCCATGGCAGCAAGGTGCCAGGCTGTACTCTCCCCTCTGTGCCAGCGAGCAATAGCACCGTCCCCTCCTCGCAGGGGGCTGGGGCGAGTTGTGCCACTGCAGCACCAGCTGCTTGGGGGTTCCCTGGATGGATTAATTCTCACCTCCTAGTTAAAGTTCTCTCACACAAAATGCCCAGTACATCAGAGGGGAGCTTCAAATCAACCAGCCAAGCACAGGATTGCCTTTCCACCTTGTTGTCATTATACTAGACTGTATCAAGAAGTCCCAGCCTGTGTTAGCCTCTGTATAAAGTCACAGCACCAATACATAGCACAGTTTTTTCTCAAGTCGCATCCTGAAGAGTTAACTGGCACTTTCCCCCTCTCACAGGTGGTCCTCTAGAGCTTCTAGGAATTTATTAAAATCCAGCTAGTCCTCTACATGCCAGGATCACCCTCGAACATGCCCAGTTTTACTTCCCTGGTACTGAACTGACTAGGTCATTTGTACATGAGCATCCCCTGCCCTCCCATCCTTCTTTAAACTCAGACCCAAAGTTCAGGCTGCTCTAAGTGACCTCTAAACCAGACCTAATGCACAAGGACTGCTTCTTCCCATGCAACGCACCTTAGACAAGGTTTATGAACAATTCTGAAGCCTTTTTAACAGCCTTTCCCAGATAAGATGCAACATTTAAGGAGCATAAAAGAAAGAGGGCTCAGCAATGCATTTAATAAAGCTCAAGTAGTACATCAGTTAAGTTTCAATAGCTAGTCCTAAATTTCCTATTTCATTGGATTTGTATCTATATAGCTGAACAAAAGTTTAATCTGAATCTTAGTTTCAAATGTCCCCTCCTTGTCTCTCAACCTGAAAAATTACCTTCTACTTTAGGATCAGGAGTGCAGAAAGAATTATGGATTTCATGCTAAGGTTATGCCTTCCTGAAGGCCTTTATCATTAATGATCCTTTTTATTTTCTGTCTCTCAAGCAGTATCAAAGAGTATGGAAAGTAGTTAAGCCATAACAACTCCATTCAAAAACCAGTGTAACACTTTCAGCTACACATTAAGCTAGGTCTTAGATGGTTATGATACTTAACTCCTTTGTAACCTGAGAAAAACATGATGAATTTTCCCAGTGTCATCTATTTTGTTATTTTGGTTTCTCATTAGTCAAGAATTTAACCGCTCCTCAACATTACACAGGACTAGCACACCTGCTGAAGGGTACACAACTCGCCAGAAGTCATAAAAGTGAAGGGAAAATAGTGCTTAAAATGTTATTTATAGCTTAGTTATCAGTAAACGGCAGCTGTATATAAATAAAGTAGGTTTGAGCATTTCCACAGACAACTGATGGCT
Organism: Coracias cyanogaster; assembly: GCA_033124195.1. Lineage (NCBI taxonomy): Eukaryota > Metazoa > Chordata > Aves > Coraciiformes > Coraciidae > Coracias > Coracias cyanogaster. The sequence continues at coordinate 98,302 of JAVSBS010020048.1, forward strand.
TCCCTTACCGATAAGTGAATGAAAAGGATTCTCAATAAGAGAGGTAAGATGCATTGGTCGAGAAAGCTATTAGCTTTCCCTCTCCCAGTAAGTCACAGGAGGAGGCTACCACTGACAACACAGCAGAAGAAAACCTACCAAAGGTGACAAGGTGGAAAACCAGCAAGCCGCCAACAGACAATCCATTTACTGCAGGGGGGCTAGTGAATATAGTGGCATCACACGTCAAATAATCTAATAAAGTCAGCTTCCACCTACCTGAAGGGAGATGATAACCTTTCCCCCTTCCCCCGCCTTGTTATGTCTTTAAGCGATTAATTTTGAGCTGCATATAGCAGGAAAGATTAAAGGGAGGACAACAGAAAGCAGTTGATACTTAAGCAGAATTGGGGCAACTAATTCATCTTACTCTGGTCCACCACCAAGGTTTTGCATCTGCCCATGAGTGAAAGCAATCAGATGAAGTAAGCACAATATATGGTAGCAGAGATACTGTGCTTTAAATGTATCCGGTTTCAATGCTGAAATACATATGAAAATACGGCTAGAGCAAAAAAGGGAATCGGACAATGAGAAAGTCAAAGTGGAGAGTCAACAGGTCCAATCAGGGTTTGCCAAGACTAAGCTATCTGCTAAGTGATATGGCATGAACCTTGCTTACGAAGCTTTAGGTACTCTTGAACTCCTCGCTGAGGAACCACTTTTAATTTACAGGAACAAAACAGATTCGCTTTTTAATCTACTCAACTTTAAAAGGACAAGAAACCTTGCGGGAAAAAAGTAAAATCTTCACACACTTTAACTTTCACTTGTAACTTGGGACTAGAATAAACTTCTGCACATGGAAAAAGACACTCACACTGCAAAGTCTGAGCTGTTGTCATCCTCAGCTGCAGCAAATCTGCACATCCCTGCTGAAGCAAGTGAACCCACGCCAGCTCCCACCAGCTGGAGAGCTGTCCCAGCCGTTCACACCCGGGGAAGAATATGGCAGGCTGCACTTCAAATAGATGACACTCTTCAATATTTCATTGAACACTTCAGCCTCACATTATGTCTGCCTTTGAAGCAGAGCCGAGCACGGCAATCATTTTTCCAACTTCCCGTGGTACTATAAACTCCCAATTACAGCTTCATTACAAGATCGATCCAGAGGATTAACTTGGCTGCTGGGGGAGGGAGACTTTACTTGGACCACAGGGGTGTCCACAGGAGGGGAAAGACACAGCAAGCCTAAGACACGTTACTATGGGATGTTCCCATATTTATACAGCAATGAACTGGAGATTATACTCCAAAAAACAAAGTTCCCTGCTCAACAGGAGGGGTTTTTTCATCCTGCCATGATGAAGAGGTGTAAAGGACTGTCTGAGCTTCTGTAGCTGCTAAATAACTGCAAGTAAGTGACTTTGGACACAAAGGGACCTGGTGGTGCATCACACCAAGAGATTCCTTTGCACCAGCCCCTGCACCAGTTCAGACGATATAAAGAGAATTAGAGCTTTTGTTTTGTGCTGCCTTCTTGCTTCGTGAATATTTCCTTCATCCTTCGAATAAATGCTTCTCTAAAACCTTTGAAAGTGTAATTCTTGTTACTGAAAAGTGGTTTAATGTGGAGAGGAAAAAACATAGTAGTCTTTGTAATGATAAGGTAATAGCATATTTTCGGTAACATTACTAATTATTAGCATGCCATTAGTTATTTTCTCTTCAAAACCCCTCAAATTCTTGAGGACATTAATCCTCATTATTGTTACATACACTACAAGGAGACATGGGCTCTGCTTTAGTAAATTGTGTTTTGTTAAATTTTCTACTGTGCTTGTATGAAATCTGCTTATTTTCATATTGCTAGGTCACCTTCCTTCGCTCTGAATTAATATCTAATAGCAGGTAATGTAGACAGAATGTCACATTGTCATAATAAATGGATATTTAATAGTATATAGAACGATACTTGGGTTTCATATCCATCTTGTGTCAGATACACCAAGAATCTGAATCACAAGCAGGGTTTCCAACTCTTAAAGAAGACAAGAGATCCTCAAAACAAGACCTGGACTGGAAAGTCATGCGTCTCCTTGAGGATTTGTTGCCATTTAAACTCAAAAGGTGTTAAAACAAAGAAAAATATTTTCATATTTTTGTGACGTGTAACTATTTTCTAGTATTTCTCCAGTCTAAAAAGCTGCCATATTAAAATATACCACCTTTTGATCTTTCCTGGAAATCTGTCACATTAGATAGTATCTCGGCAAGTCAGTGACAGACTCAAATTAATGACAGACCTAAACAATCCCTTATTCCAGAGTCTTTGACAGAGGCAGAGATGTCTGTCAAATATTACTTTGTGGAAAAGGTTTTCTTTCTTGAAAAGCCATATTCCAAGATAAACCAAAGTGCTAAGTGACTGGGTAGCAAAGTATTTCCTTATGCAATATTTTCAAGATGCACCTTCCTAATGACACGCATCCTTTTAACATTTTATGGTGCTTTTCTGAAGTTACTGATTATCATGACACTAAACTTCAAGATGTCTTGCATTTCAAGTCAAGACATCTGGAACTAACACAAGCATTAAAAATCTTAGTTAATATTCCAGGTCTGTTTTCTGGGGAAGAGACCATTCAACTGCCTCTACAGAACAAGCACAACCATGAAGATTTTAAGGCAGCCCATGATTATTTTTAACTGAGTGGCTGGTAAATACAACACTTGAGTAGCAGACTGTTTAAATAGTTTACGCTTGGTTTCAGAACAAAGCCCTTAAAATTTATATTGCAATATATTAACTTCCTGAATTCCAAGTTAAAAATCAGAAAATCAAATTCTCTTTACAGTGCTTTTGCTGTTTAACTGCTGTACTTGGTTTTCTTGGTTTTGTAAGGCTAGATAAAAGAGGAGAGAAAGGCTAACAGGGAAGTCCAAGACAATTCCCCTAATTTATGACAGTTGAAAGATTTAACGCTGTTTGAGAGATTTTCAGAGCCTGGTTAGCAAGTTTCTCTGCTTTTCTAGAAACCTTGCACTTCCTCAGTATATAAAATTATAGATAATTCTTTCAGCCAAATTTGTCAGTCTAACACTGGCTGAAACATTAAAAATATCTTTTCTCATCGAGTCCCACAAAACCTCAAGAGGAGCAGCACCAGTACCAATAACATAGATGTGTCTAGCTAGCAAAGTATTTCATTGATTCTAAGATATAAACCTTAAGTGACAGTGATGCTCTTATACCAACATCTCAGAAACGGCATCGAATGATCTGTGCTTTCGGAGATGAAAGAAAAACAAATGTAAGGTGTACTAAATAACAGGAGGATGATACAGGAAACTTGTTAAGCGTTGCTTAGCAGAGATGCATTTGTGCTGTTTGAATGGATGACACATACAGTACCCACTTGGATAGAAGAATCACATTTATGTTTACCCAGGAAAACCTAAAGGCTTCACCATGAGAGGTTAGTGATGCACTGCCGGCTGGCTGATAAGAAACTGGTCCCCCTCGACTTTTTGTTGGATGCAGAGCAAGCACCAGCATACTACTAACAGCTAAAATAACACAGTGAAGGTTTTTGGAAGAGCACCTTGTTCCCTTCTGCTTGCTCTTTAGCCAATACTTTGTTTTTTTCCTCCCATCATTCTCCAAACACTGGTTTTTAGACCGGTGGAAAAGCAAGCTGCTTTATATCTCCAGCTTTTGTTTTCTGCCCCTAAACTTAAGAAATCTCCAGATTAAATGGGAGTTAAATTTCTAAACATTTTGAGGATCTGGACATCTCTCCAGAGCCACTTAGAACCACTAACTGAACTACATCAATTGAATTGAAATACAAACTGCAATACATCCTAACTGAATACAGCACCGTGACGTTTTACTAGAGTGACAGGCTAAGCAAGCACCACATAAAAAAGGAACAGACCTCCTGGGTACTTGTCTGAAGTGACAACATCGATCTGGGACAGGCAGTTCTTGGCTGGGGATGTGATCCTGGGCTCATTTGTTGTTACGCAACATTTCAAGCCAGCAGCAGCTTGCGGCATGCTAGAATGCTGCTGCTCACACACTCCTGATCTGAGGCAGCAGTGAGAATTTACCTCCATTTGTTCCTTTTTCCCTGAAATCAGACACCCGCTAGTCTAAAATAACATCTGGGTTTCTTCCCGCCTCTTCCATGGTAGCACATCATAACTCAAGACAAACACAAGACAGTTAATCAAGAATTGTTCTGATGGATATCAGAGAATTTGTCGTCTTTCCTCAAGTTATACCGGTGACCCTTTTTGCATCATTTTCCTTATAAGCTTTTCCTCTGGTAGGTTTCCTTTATCATCCGGTACTTTAAACATTAAAAAACTCCAAAGAGGGCTGTGATCAGCAGCACCTTGTACGGCACGCTCCCAGACCCACCCAGCAAGAGGTACTGAACCAGCGGGGCTGTGTAGCTGGGAAAAAACCTCGTGCAACTCAGGCAGGGGCAGCTTGTGACACTGTGCGATAGGATCAGCTACTGGGTCAACGCTTCGCAGTAAAGCCTGTAAAAAAACGACTCGCCGGCACTAAACCTGCCAAGGTCACAGGGAACGATGGCAGGGTGCAGGTGTAGTCGTAACCCAATGGCAGCAGTTTTGGAGAACGCTGGTCCCATTGCCATTAGAGGCACAGTTCGGGGTGATGGTCATGGCATTACCTGTTGTAGTGCAGATGTTTTACACTGTACCCTTGGCTGCAGGGAAAATGCCCAAAGATATTTCTGACAGCAAAGCTCCGATGTGCTCCTCAGCCAGCAAGGGGCTTTGGCAACGACACTGGATTTTTACTCCTAGGTCACCCATGTCACTACAAACTATCTCCTCAGCGCCAACATCAGATCAATACAAGATTACATAACAAAACAGTAAATAGCTCAATCAAATCACTCAGTGAGATGAGACAGATGCTGCTTTTATGGACCCAAAAGAAGACTGATTCTCCATTAGGCATTTTCTGCTAGCTGCATTTCTTCAGCACTTCAAAGAGTAAAACATATTGAAGTAGGTGATGCTGAAAAATATTCTATTCACAGACTAAAAATAGCTTCGTACTCAATCATTAAAATAAAGAAAATGCACAAAGCTTTTTCCTCATCCATTAGAAATTATATTAGATACTTAGATACAAACACCTGTCTCCTACTCTAACTGTACACCAACAACATGCTTTCCTTCTTGGAAGAATGAGGCTCGAGTTCATGAAGAGCACAAAAACTCCTGCGTGAATTGAGAGCTTTGGAGAAGACAGCATTGCTGAGCATCGCTGTGCCAGGACAGGATGCAGGCTCTCTGGGTGACTGCCTTTGTCAGCATCAAGTGGTCTGTTCTCAAGCGTTCCTATTGACACAGATCTTTAGAAATAAAGGTCTCAATCCTCGAAATGGGGGAACACACCTCTATTTAAGGTCTGTATCACTTCCCTACTGTGATCTTTCACCTCTCCCCACTGTAAGTAACAGGGCTATTGATAACAATGGCAGAGTTTAACACTTTCCTGTCTCCACCTCCAAACCACAACTACGAAGCGGAGCAAGGCAGGCAGCAACCCGTGTGGTACGAAGGGCACACACCACTCTTGCTTTCAGCAGCACAGAGAGCACAGCTCCCAACCTTTCACAGCAAGGCCTGACACAGTCAAGAGCCCGATGCCGGGGACCAGACAAAGCTTGTGGCTAAACATCACAGTACTGTGCTTCCCCAGAGAAGCCTGACACCTCCTCAAGAGCAGGATCCACGTGGCAGGCGCAGGCTGGTCCCTTCCAAGTCTCCACATGCGTCTCTTATAAAGGAACTAAATTTCATCCTCCAAAATAAGCTGCATCTTCCCTGTAGAATGCCTCCCAGCCTGGCTCCAGCATGCTCCCACACATCACTGATGACGTTTCCTTGTTCACCTGTTTTCATTGTCTGCCATCATTTTTTTGTTTTTTAATTGCTGTGACAAAAACCTCAGCAGCCTGCGAGAGACACACCCACTGCATTGTTATTTGCACATTTTGTTCCATGCATGTCTAGCAGAGCGATGTGTTTATTAAAATCTTACTGGTTATTATGTATTGTTGCCTGAGTGACTGTGCTTCTAACTTCTATTAAATAAACAAACAGAGCAGTAATATTAGTAACCCCTATCCTGCTAGGTAAAAAGAAATCACAGTAAGAAGAGAGACACAGCATGGAGTCCTCTCACTCAAAAAGCTCATCTTGTTCAGTAAATAATTTAGATGTTCAAAACATATTGCCACTGTCCAGATTTAAATGTATATGGCATATAATTTGCTCCCCAAAACTTGTGTTCCCCCCGTATCTGTTACCAGCTTTCAGATCTCAGTCCCAGATGCATGCAGCAAGCCTCCTCAGAGGCCTTTCACCCACAAACCTGGCACAAAGGGTTAACCATTTTTGTGGCACCTCACAATATCATGGCCTCAACATCCAAGAAATCCAAGTATCTTTCTTGTATTTTAATAATAGCATTGGAGTATCTTTCTTGTATTTTAATAATAGCATTGGTTTTGAGACATGATTATTTTGATACATGAGGACTTAAAAAGTTAAAAAAATCCTTAGTTGGTGTGATTGGGATCACTTGTGCTGCCAGTAACAGCGCAGCAGAGCAACGCACAGGTTTTATTTGCCTGGCTGGGTGCTCTGGTACGCTACCAGTGTTTGGGGAGCCTACGGGAAAGAATCACTAACTTCTAAATATTATTTGACATGTTTGGTACAAGTAAAATACTTTGCTTATTTCATCTCCATGAACAGCAGCTTTGATACAAAATTCTGGAGCTAAAACCCATCGATTTTTTTTTTTTACTATTAGCTTACTGCAGAACTAGAACCTGACCTTATCATAGCAGGACTTGATGGTTTTAATTTGAACACATGCATAAAACATCATTACAAAACTCCTGTTTGTGTTTGCCACACCAGCATATGCTTTAGCTTAACCACATTCAGACAAGACAGCAGTACTTAGTACAGGGGATTATCTACCATCTTGCTAAAGCAAGTAAAAGCTCCAACATTCCTACTGATGCTCCCCAAAAGAGCTAATGAAAAGATTTCTGGCATATGGAGGAGGCGAGGGTTCACTCTTTAGCAACAGGAGGCCCCAGAGACGAAAGCAGGAATTTATCTGCCAGCAGCTTTAATAACAGCACCATTTTTCCTCTTAATGTCACTTCTGCTGCATTACTTTATTTTCATTGCACAGAAAGGTTAATTGTTAAAACTACATTTAGGGATAGAAAATAAGGTTGAGGATGATAACTAGCTTCTGATACTCTGTTTAACCACCAACACAAGCTGGTACTTTCATTAAGCAAGAAAGAAAAGAACCTGGGGAGCAATACACAGGAAAGTCTGAATGTGGAAAAATAAAAAAAGAAATCACAGTAAAATAGTCAAATCAAACACAATTAACATTAAAAAGGATAGCATCACAATAAGCCAAATACAGCACTGACTTCTACACAATTAAGTGTAGAAATTGCTCAAACCCCATGATTTCCTATTTCTTTCAACACAATTCTGACATCAATAATCTTCACTTCTCTCTTGGTTTTGCTCAAGCCCACAAAGAAAATCCACAGGAAAATGAGAGGTAAGAAAATAAAATAGATTGCTTATGTCAGGCTTGATTCCCTCCCTCGTGACACTGGTGAAGAAGTCGCTTACTGGAGTTCTACTAATGCCAAGCGGTGTAAAAGAGGAAAAGAATCATCCCCTTCTGATTCACTCTGTGAAAGGAATCAATGGCAGAAGGTTGTATGTGATGGAACTCCTTTTTTATGTCTCTAACTTGCCTGTTATCGGCCTCCGTTACCTTCTCTTATTACTTTAGGGCTCCCATCCTGAGCTGCCTTTGCTATCTGTTTCTCTATTTTAGTTACAGCTCCTTTTATTTCAATATTTGGGAGCTAATTCTTTGTACCATTTTACATGGCTGTAGGCTCCAAATTAAGATAGATTGTTGCTCTTCCCATTCAGATGTGCTGTTCGCTCCTCCTCTCCAGCCCAGCTTTGCGGCTTTTCTCTAAGCACCAAACCACATTTTCTTCCTTCCACCAGAACCTTCCAACTGCTCTGTCCTTACCCTGCATTTATCACCTTTATGTTTTATGAAGCTCTCAAAAAGAAAAGAGCCACCCACAGCAATGTATGAATTCCCTTTTTCTTCTTCTTCTGCCTCCCACAGTCGTCTTTCACTTTAATCATTAATATAGTTTCAAACTACTTATCTTGATGACAAGCTTTAAGATATTCATCCATAGACAAAAAACGGAGGAAAATATTCCTATTTCTATACATACTAGTTGTCATTATTCATTCAGATTCCCCAAATTCTTTCATCAAAACAAGTTTCTTCCTTTATCACCTGCCACCCCTAAGAAACTAAGCCCCCTTGGAGCTCATCTGTTCTGTGAACTGCTGTCTTGGATGCAACTTTAGTTTGTATTTTCACAAAAACAGAGTTGCAGAAGCTTTATCAGTGAAAAATCATGAACCGTTGGTGAGCATTGTCAGACAGAGAAAAGAAAAGAAAAGAAAAAATCAGCTTCCTTGTTAAAACATTCAAGATGCAACATATGGGCAGCTTTGTGTACAAGGTTGTCTCCCTGCCTCTCAGCACACTTGCACATAACATACATTTAAAGTTACAGTCCTTTTATTTGACTAGCTATAATCACTGCAACCTTCACTTTTGCCTCCCGAAACCAGATTTCATTAGGAGCTATGCTTACATAAGTATATGCAACATAAGACAGAACTGAAAATACAAGGAAACGGGGAAAAAAAATATTAAAAACATTTTTATCTGAAAGCAAAAATTTGATCTTAATTTCAAGGGTAGCAGAGATAATTACCTTACAAAAACACATGCTTTCAATATTAAATTTATCCACAGGATCTCTCAGCAGCATCACCTGAGTGATTTATACACGGACAAGAGTAGGAAGTCACAGCAAATATTAAGGGACTTGACTTAAGCAAGCACGGCTTTCAGTCATATGAACGCCACAGAAAGGAGCAGACACAGAATTACACCGATTTTACTGTCAGACAACGTTCTTCTTTAAAGACCATATCAACCTCTCTACCTCCCAAGTCCATACCTCAATTTCACCTTGAAAGTTGAGTAAAATGCCACCACAAGAGCCCGCCCATGATTTCCCTCCCCAGAGCCCAGCTGCACATGAAGATCTTCCTACCCGTGCTCTCCACCACAAGTTTACTTCTAATCATTGCCCCTCAGAGAGGGGGGACAAAGTCACAGAAGCAAGGAAGGAAACAACATCTCAGAGGATGGCTGGGATTTACCATTAGAGAGATGATTTTATGAGACAGCCAGGAAATCCTGAGATAACCATAAAGATATTCTGTGTTACCTTCTCCAATAGTCAAGCTGGATCTAGGCTAGACCCCAAGGTACACAATCACACTAGAAAAGCTTTCTGGTTCATGCTTGAAAATAAAAACAAGGACAAGGAAGCTCACGCTTTCCTCAGAACTTAACACCTCACCTTCATATTTTTGCAACAAGACCGTGCAAAAGCTAAAAAACTACAAAAGGACTAATTCACAAAACAGCAGCATCAAACTCAAAAACCAGGAATCCATAGAATAAATGTGCAAAAATACCTTTAGGAGACAGCAGATGCTCTTTTCACAGCAAAAATCCAGAAAACCGAGCAGCACAGCTACATTCTCGTTGGTTCTTAGCCCTTCTAGAAAATACTGTGAGGGCTGGTGCTTTTGCAGCTTGGCTCTGATTCGTGAGGTCCTGCAGCTGAGGGACACGGGGCAGGTTTTGCCCTTTGCCAGCAGCTGTAGATAGCTGACTGCTGACTGAAGGAGAAGGCAGGGCTGACGTGCAGCCTGGAGAACCACCAAAGAAAGGTATGAATAGTAACTGGTTACGTGTGTGTGGGAAGGGGAATCTAGAGCCTGACAGTCCTGTGGTCAGAGGCAGTCTCTGGGTCATAGTTTCCCATCCTTCCAGTGAGGTTGCTTTGTTGAATTTTAACCATTTCCTATGGATAAAGGTAGAAAGATGTTATTCCAACATTTGGACGACTGCCTCTGGACTGTGAGAGCTGGATAACAGCCTAATCTTCACATTTCTCTCCCTGTTGTTAATTTATCCCTGCTGGCTTCCCAGTTTGCACTGTATCTTCTGCTCCAGATTAGCCCTGAGGACAAGGGATGCCAAGGGTAAATTTCTATTTGTTACCATCAGACCACTCCCAGTGAGCAACTGCCATTATTCAGTGCTGTCAGCAATACATTTTTGACCTAGATGTTCATAGCTGCTTTTCCAACTGGTTCTCAGAAGGTAGCGGCTGCTCTCAAGAGGCTGGTGAGATACCTGAGGGTAACAATGACCACGATTTCATAGCTGAGATATCTTCAGCATTGCAGCTTGAGGAATTTAAGCTCTTACCTAGCCCAGGAGCCTGATTTGATCACGCCAAAGCCAACAGAAGCGCGCTGCCCCATGTGGCACTGACTTTGTTTAGATTTTATTAGTGCTGGACACCAAAGGTCCTTGAGGCTGCCTGTTCCTTACGGTTTTGGAGGAAACCATTTTTAGTGAGACAAGGAGAATGCCTTTACAGTTAATAATGTCACTTGTGGAGGATAATGTACAACCATTAAAATGAGACACAGAGTTTCATAGCTGCAGCTATCATCTAACCAGTAAATTTAGCTTTCTTCTCCCAGTATCTATTTCTGTAATTATACATCTAATCGCTCCACCGTGGATTATTTATAAGGCGAGTTTTCCCTTGATTCTCGGTGGGATTACAGTAGCAGCCAATGGTTAATTTCAGCACAGAGTCTCTGCTGCAGGAGACAGACGTTTTTGCCCTGAGTACCAAACTACCTTGTTATTTTACTTTTTTTTCAGAATAATTTAACTCTATCAGATCAACTGTCCTTCATTCACACCACAGTTACATTTGGACCTTTTCATTTCTTAGTAAGTCTACAAAAGAAAATGTACACTTCAATTTTTGGATAGCACTAATTCATCCTCTTAATACACCCCAAGGTGCCAAAAGTATTTGCATATATATTTCATAAACAGATAAATTGAGGTCCAGCTTGCAAAGGGGGTCAGACTAGCTGAGACCGGGATAAGAATACTAACAACCCGTTTCTTGCTGTGAGGGAAGAGCTGTACACTGACTTTTTATATTGGACTGAATTGCATCTTCTTACACAATATTACTGGATTTCCCTACTTAGGTATGCCTTGTGCTCTTCCCTTTTTTTTGATGCTGCCTTTTCCAGTGCTAGGCTTTTTTTCTGCTACATCCATTTCTTCCTAACTTTTGAAAGGAAAAAAGAGTGATTTTCTTACTGACTCTAACATGCTGTCAGCTGCATTGCTGAATGAGAAACCATTTTTTCTCAGCAGTTTGCCGGTCTAAACGCCTAGCCATGGGTGTATTTCATAAATGACATCATAAATGAGCTGAAAAAGCTCAAATCTTTCTAACCCCTGCCAGCTTCTGCTGACTAAGGGAGCCCAAAGTCTAGGCCCAAGGATGTTTATTCAGCACCAAAGACCTCTACCAAAAGCTCTTTATTGCTAAGTAGACCAAGCGCTGAAATAATGCTCGGTCTCAAATTAACAGGCCTCGGCTGCCGACAAGGTTTTACTCTGCTTGCAGAAATGAGCAGTTCTTTGCTTCCAAAGAACTAATTATAACAGCACCTGGCAGCATCACTGGAGATAGGGGCCTGTCAGCGTTTTTTCCAAACCCTCTTATGCAGACTTTTATAGCTCAGGCAGTTGAATTTGCTTCCGCCTAAAACTTAATATAACATTTCTAGTGGCACTTTTGTCAGATGTGTGTTGTCTGGCCAAATTCATTTATTCTAGACAACTCTTAAAAAATTCAGTCCGTGAAATAGTGGTGTTGATAAAACTGCAGAGGTGGACTGCAACCGACTATTGTCCGCTTAGTAGATTTAAAGAATAGGAATCGATAATGAATTTGTTGGGAAAACCTGATTTTGTATGTGTGCATTTGCCAAATATATTCTTTGAAGCTTTTATGAGTACGAACATCTTGCTCAAAACGATGGGATTCTATTTAACAATATGTATTTATATAAAATACAATCAAACGTAAAAAACATTACTCCACAACCTAACTATATGTTTTTTAGCTCATATGTGATATGAGAAATTACACAAAGATCTGACTTTTGCCTGCAAAATGTGCCATTCCAGTGAAACCCAAGCAGCTTTTTCTAACTGGAGGACTGAATCATGGCAGAATGACATATCCTCCCTCCTGTATCTATTTATCTATTTTTTTTAAAGAAGAAATGAAATGAATTCAATTATCAGGGCTATTATCTCTTCCAGACTGATACACTATAATCAATTCAGCCTTCAAGCCTGAAGAGAATTTCTGTCATCCAACTTTGCTTAATCCAGCTGACCCCTCCATAACGAGAAAGGATTTTTAACACTACAGATATGTTCTATAAAAGCTAGATAAGGAAATATTCCTGACTGCCTTGTGCCACATGCTACAACTTGCTAGCTATGTTTATGTAATTTCTGGTTGCCTTAAAAATACACAGTTAATATTTGATATAATTCTGGTTCAATCTACTGATTTAATTGCTTACCAGAGGATTTCTAATGCCCCACTGGAAAATAAAACAAAACAGAGAAGTGTTAAAAAAAAAAAAAGAGAAATAACACTGTAAAGGTTAAAACTAGGAATTTCCATATAACATTAACCTTGTGTCTAAGCCACTGTTCTACTATTTCTCTGGTGGTTGTTATCAGTCTAACTCTTGCATCCAGCAACACGAACACGTAAACTGTGTGTCACCTGTAGAGCTAACAAATAAAATGTGAAAGCATCGACAGCCAAAAATCTCCCACTGAAAATAAGTCCCCAGTTCCAAGCTACGAAAAACAAGATCCAGGACTTTATTAAAATATTTTTTTTAAAAAGGATGAGTTATTTTACATAGCAGTATTGTGAACATCCAAGAAAGATGAATACAACTATACTAACTTGGTGATTTTCATTAAAGAGCATATGTTAAACTTACTGCAGAAGTAGGAAACAATATTAAAATTATTCCATTACAGAAGATATGAGCTACAACAATGAAAACAACAGGAGCCATACTATTTTCAGAGAGCAATTAAATGAATTAACCACTTCTATATGTAATGAATAAATCAGTAAGTTAGACTGGGTTCTCATGCTGCCAGATGATGAACAATAAACTGTCTCCATCCTAAAAAGCATCACTTCTGTGGAATGATACTTGAGTTATACTTCCTACCACAAGCTTGACGCTCTTCTGAAGTGCAAAAGCCTCCATATAGGGAAAACGGTGAGCATTTCTGGAGGGAGGCAGAGCTTGTTCCGTGGTTTCAAATACCCCGCTCCCTGGAGCTTGATTAGACAGGGACAGCAGCCTCTGAGAGAAGGTGGGGAGGAGCACACTGAGCTGAACACCACAGACTGAACATCAGTGACTGTTTCTGAGATGATATTAATCAGGTTCCTCCTCCTAATCCTTCTGGTAACCTGATTAACTAACTCAGTATTCCCATTATAAGTTTTTTATTAGGACAGAGGTTAGAGATGGGAAGGTATCTCAAAGTCTTTAGCTAAATCATGACAGAACACTAGAGTCCTGATGCAGCTCTGTGTGATGATTTTTTTTTGCTGCTGCTCAGAGGCAGAGTCAATCATTTCTGACTAGGAAGATTTTTTTTTTTATTGGATTTGAACCACTGGATGTTAAGCCCCTGGTCAAGAATCCATCTATCGCACTGCCCCGTCCTTCACTTCCAAAAATCCCAGTGCCTACTGCCTTCTTTTGAAGTCCAAGAGTCCATGGAAAGCGTAGCAGCCCAAGAGAGGATACAGAAGCACAGAGGTTCTCACCCAGGCCCTGCTCTTTGTCACTCACATGCATGTTTCACTTCCAGTGTTTTCATTTGTAAGCACCACCATTTACTAAATATATTCAGTATTTACTAAATACTACACACTAGTTGCTAAATACTCTCTACTGTTTACTAAATACTACCTACTATTTACTAAATACTTACTACTATTTACTAAATACTACTTACTACTATTTCCTAAATGCTGCTGCTCTTTGTTTTTTTCCAGAAGGATTCACCAAGAGGTTGTTCCTGCCTTGCTGAGGTCTTGTCTTTTACCAGCTATGCAGGACCTCCCAGCTCACACCTCAGGAACTTCGGGTTTAGACAGGGAGGGAAATCTTCTGTGGCACATCTCCCCTGATTTGGGATGCTCAGGAAGCAGCCAGGCCCTCCAAGCACTAACCCATGATAATTAGTAACTAGCCCATAAGCGGCCCTGCATCCCCAGATCTGCACGGCCAGGAGACCCCAAGAAGCTGCTGTTTCAAAGGGTAGAAATCAGCCTGTGTGACTAACGAAGCCAACCTCGTCGTCCAGATGGCGAGGAATGATTACAAGTTTGGAAAAGAATCTACAGGCAATAATTCGTCCCCATAAGTGATCTGACAAACAATTATGAATATGGAATGAAGTCATAAAAGTCACATTTGTCTTACAGATATTTTGTAGAACTGGGAAAAAGGTTAAATTATTTCAAGGAATGATTTTTTTAGGAGCAGTCTGACCAGATGCAGATATAACAAATAGGGTGATATATGACCCTGTTGGGTGGCCATTAAAAAAGGTAGTGGAGAGCAAATCACATGTGCTCTGTGGTAAGGCAGGGATCATGTGACAACTAACTTTCTGAAAAATCAGTGTTTAAAGGGGGAGAAAGTAATTTGCAACATTTAAGTTGAAATAATGCTCCAGTAGCAGGCTGTATATTGAATAAAAAGTTGCCTTTAAGTCTATTCCTTTACCTTTTCTGGTCATGACCTACTTTAATATGTAAATTTCCAAAGTAAAGCATGAAATGCGGTACTCTTCTTTCTTTTTTTTTTTTTGTTAGAAATGGAGAACCAAAAGCAGAAATGTGGGATTGCTCTGACTTCTTTTGAAGACACGTTACTTTTGGCTGCTAAGGAAGGTAGGCTTGAGCCAGAACTCTAAGTACCAACTTCACAGTTGTGCTTTGAAAGGTCCCAAATTCCATGCTTCATGAAGGCAGTCTGAGATTTCCATTAGCTTAGTACCATTGCCTCCATCAAACACGCTCACTGTCTTTTGCCTCTCAAATTTTTCTTCTTTTAGATGTTTGTTGAATCTTAAATGAAGGATAATTCTTGTCTTTGAGCCTATATTCCTCAATGAGCCATGTTTATCAAATTCCTGAGATGATCTTGAAAATAAAGCCAAGCCTTTTCAGCTGGATGAATTAAATGTGTTTTTCTCCCCATTAGAACAGCGGAGCAGTGACTGTTCCAAAAAGAATAGTTGCAGCAAGGGAGAAGAAAGTTCAACTGTATCTATAATCTCATCTAAATGTTCTGGTTAATACCCTTCTCTCCTCATCGCCAGCTGTGTAACACTTATCCATGTTAGACATTTTTAAAAGTTATCAACTGCACAGATTTTTTTCTAGGAGAATTAATCACATCCCCGAATGCACGGATATAGTTAGAAAAGAGTCAGTCCTAACAAGCTCCAAGCATTGGAGTTGTTAAGCTTTGTGGAGGAAAGCCAACCAGGCAAATACATTCTCTTTAAAAAAAAAAAGAAATTCTCATCTCTGTGTCTAAAGGAAAATTAATCAGAGACAGAATGAAATAGAAAACGAAATGTAGATGATAGGGAGATTAAATAAAAATTAATGCTGAAAAAATATGTTTTGAAAAAGGTAGGTGTTATTAGGCAATCCTTATTCACATTGTCCTACCACAATGAGCTAGGATGTCTGTGCTTTCTCTAACACATAAAATACATTGATACAGGTACTCTCCCTACATATAATCACACATGTATGTGTATATATTTATATATGCAAATGCAGATGCAGACGTATCTATCTAATGATACAGATGTGTACAGTCTATATAGTATGAACAAGTGTATTATTTTTGGAGAAGATTAATTTTTCTGGTTTTGTGTAATAATAATAAGCCTCTGTGCTTCCATTCCTTGTTGCTGCCATCCTCAACCCTCCCTCTGATGCTATTAATGAATAGGAGATGCTCTGCTAAAGAAGACTAGCTGGTCATCCTTTAGCAATGTGCTGATGAACCGTTCTCAAGAACACTCTCTGTGTTCGGACCTGTTTTGGCTTTGCTGCATAGAAGAGGTCCAATGAAACTTGTTCAGGTAAAAAGCTAGCTGCCTTCGTTTAAATATCAAAGTCTAGGAACCACTTTAGAGTATAAAGGCCCCAGCAAAAAGGAGTTTTTGGATTCTTTCCTCTGCCTACAACACACTATCGAGGCTCTTTGTGCATCATTTCAACTCTCTCCAAGCTGGCAATGCTCTGTTAATTTTCCTAATTCGGCCACGTAGTCAGAAATGTTCATCTTCTTTTTATTCTGCTTATAAAAACAGAAATGCTCTTCAAATTACCAGTGACTTTGGGGCTAGGTAATTTTGGAAGTTTTTTCCACATTATCAGTAAACGTTTTGTCTGCTGGTTTAACAAAGGCTTTTAGTCTGCACAGCAAGTTGTGGGTTTTTTGCCCTCATTGCACTCAGGAAAAATAACACCTTTATCTCATCAGCAATGCTATTAGAGGTGGTTCAGGCTTTTCTCTGAACTACCAGGCAGATCCATTTTTCCTCTACAACAAGCATTTTTAATCCTCTCACTGTTTCCCCCTCTTCCTTCAGTAGGATTTCCACTGGCTCTGTTGCTGCGTTTGGGATTTACGCCCATTTATTGTCAAACATTCAGCATTTACTCCTTCTGGCACAAAGCCAGGACATAAAAACTCTGCAGGCACTTTAGACCCTGATTTTATGTATATATTAAATATCATGAAAGGCTACGTTATATCCTCAGCACCGTGATCGCTATTTTCTGATTCCTTCTGAAACACAGAATATGTTTTACCCACTTTGCATGAAAAAAAACTATTTTGGGGTTTGGGTTTTTTTTGTTTGGGGTCTTTTTTTTGTAATTTCTAGAAGACTGGTAAGAGAATTTATATTACTAAGAGCTCCACTGGTGAACTATGGGTGTAGTCACATCAAGTATCCATTTTTGTGCTGGTTCTTTGTCTTTAATAGCTCATGTAAGCACACTCTGATTTGTATTGCAGAATTTCTCTTTGAAAAACAAATTATCCTTCAATGATAAAGCTTAACTTTCTCCAATTTCCAAGCTTAACAAGCAGTGCTGTCACTTGTCCACCCAGCTTTCACTGCATGCTAAATTATTTCCAAATAAGCATGTGCTACCAGAAACAAAGAGAGTAAAAAGTCCCAAGTTCATGGGCAATAATACGTCAAATCTTCGTATTACAGGTAAGGTTGATAAATAACTCTCTCAGGTCCTTCTCAAAGATGCTCCCCTTGTAGATGCTCAAAAGCAAGCTTCAGAAAACCCTTTCTAAACTTCAGAGAGGAAGAGGAGAAAAGGCAATGCCCAGGCACAAAAATTGTTTACAACTCAATCCAGCCTATATAAAAATATCCTTATATATGAAAGAACAGTGTGTACCACATGATTTTTTTAATGTGACAAAGGTGGGAGAAAGATCTATGATGGTTTTCTTGCTTAATGTGTTTTGAAAAGACAGCGAGATAATGTATTTGTTTGAGGAAGCCTATATAAGGAGGAGAAGAGATTAAATTACAGCAAAATAATTTCTAATATTCCTAATAACTGACATCCTGAATTATTTTTATGGTTAAAAATATTAATTAGATAAGAAAGCATTCCTTTCTTCCCATTTCTGTTTTAGGGATAGGATAATAATGTAGGTTAAAATAAAGGAAGTTTAGACTGTCACTTAAAAACAACAGTGGACAGTAAGCAGCCTGTAATAATAGCCTGGAGGTGTAACGAAAAAATGAAATTTTAAAAAAATCTGGGGACAGCTCAAGTGCAGGAAGCAGCAGATCATTGTTTTACAGAGTGTTTTATTCCCGATTCATTATTTTATTAAAAAAAAGAAAAAAAAAATCAAATCTATTTTCCACCTGCTCTTTCTGAAGTCAGAACACTGATGATTACTTCTCACGTCCATTTTGCAAAACTTGACAGAGCAGTCTGAAATTTTTTACAAGTCACTGTCTTAGAAGTATTCTTGTGCCTATTTCTTAATAACCATTTAGCAAAGGTTCCTTCCCCTTTGCTAAATTCTTAGTAAGAAATTCTAGAACCGCACCATTTCTTGGTTTTGCTTCTCATGCTTATCAAGACAAATGTTTTTGACTACTGCTAGACTGGGCTCTGTTGCGACTGTTCAGCAATGGCGTTATCACTCATTTTACTATCGGTCTTTATACCTCACCAGTTAAGACACATTTTGTCCCTGTGGTGTGATTTCTTGGTGTTTCTTTGCAGAGTTTTTACAGAATTAATGAGTGCTGCTTGCTAAAAGAAAACATGATATCCACAGCTCCATGTATTTGATGAATTCAACTAAATACAACTTGGGAATTTGACTTGACTAAATGGTCTCTGACAAGACGTTGGAGTTACAAGGAAAGAGGCCCTCAGCATGCTGCTCTATCTTCTATCCTGCGCCTGTAAGGTGATGGCATCAGTTTGGGTTTTTAATGCTCTGTGTTAATGTTAATAATTTCAACATGGTCAAGAACATTAAAAAGTCA
The DNA here is from genome assembly GCA_033124195.1 of Coracias cyanogaster. Classification (NCBI taxonomy): domain Eukaryota; kingdom Metazoa; phylum Chordata; class Aves; order Coraciiformes; family Coraciidae; genus Coracias; species Coracias cyanogaster. The sequence goes on from JAVSBS010020048.1 coordinate 117,083, forward strand.
CGTTCCACATATGCTTTTCACTTCACTAGGTCTTTAAGAAAAAATTGACTTCAATCTCAAGAAAGAGCATTCATAGATCAAGTGACAAAATATCTATACACACAGTATGTTTTTCTCAGCCTCATGGTCCTTGTCATTAATTCTTACGTAAAGCTCCAGAATATTAGGTTATTTAAATACCTTGAGTGTATTAGTCTCCAATAACCTGCCAGCATATAAATGTACAGCCTGTACACGGGTTGTATTATTTATCGTAATACCAGAGAGAATTATTACAATGTATGTGCCTAAGCAGGGTTTCCTGGTTTAACTGGCACTGTAGTACTATCAGCATTGTATACTTTCCTGTATTTCAAATTTCTGGTGTGGTTTTTTTTTTTTCTTTTCAGCAATGGATGTCAGCCTTCTGTATAAATTTGATATTTTCCTTCTAGCGCTTGGTGCATAGCACATCGTTCCTGAAGGACACAGCAATATTTGGGAGAGCTGCCGCCTTCCGAATGTGACCCTCTGAAGGAAGTTCTAAAACCGCTCTCCTGACCCTTTTCCATGATATGATAGTCAGTTCTCCTTGGGGGACTGCAAGCTGAGCTAGCTCACCCCAGGCAGCTCTGGATACATTTATACAAATGATCAAATCTGTGAAGTCATTTAATGAAAAGGCTTTTGAGAATAATCTCGTGTAACGAAAACGCTACTCTTTACATAATATAGAGTTTGCTATATGATCAAGCAGTTATTTAGCTTCAGACTTCACAGATGATTACCAAGAAACTCCTGCTGCCACACTTTGGCATGGTTTTATTTAAAGATGTGCTGAAGGCTTTTTTTTTTCCTTCATAAAAATCAGAGTTGGAGATGTCCTGCCTGCTTTCACAGTTTCTTGATGGACCTTCTCAGTCCTTGCTGCTTTCATAACCAACCATTACACACAGATTTCTGTTCCTATTTCTCACATCTTCCAGCTCACTAAAGTTCACCCATCACCCTCCCTCAGCTTATCCCTTGTTTTTCATGTGGCCACATACATCTATTTGAAATCTGTCATTCCATAAAGTTCTGTATCCCTGTCACAGCAGCTTATATCTGCAGAAGGAATGACTCGGTGAGATACCTCACACACTAGTGCAGACACCATGGCCATGTCTTTGTGCTATCCCAGCAACAAGAGGCAATGTCACATTCTCAGTTGTGTGCTGTATGTCGAGGCTGGAGGGGCCACCAAACTTCCTATTTCACACTAGAGGGCTAGAGTACACAGAGTTTTCACGCAGCTGCCATCGCAGGAAGCGGTAGCACTTGCTGTCATCTGGAGTACATCCATGGGGAATGGTGCGAACCCAGTGATTACATCACCTACTTTGGAAACAGGCTCTTTCACTGAAGCAAAAAGACTCTGTGAAGACCTGTTGCTTTCAGCTAAGTGTTTTGGGGAGATGAGAGAGACAGAATGAATCCAAATCCAAATCTTTGCCATCCCTTCCCTTTCTCTTACCCGCTTAGGTGCTTCTTTTGCTACTGTTCACTTTTCATCCTCTGCTGCGCAAACCCCTCTGAGGTCTCAGTCTCTCGCCTTCCTGGTACCACCCGTGCCCTTGCAAGCTTCCCTGAAGAGGCAGCAAGTCTCCAGAGTAAGATGTCTAAACACTCCAAGACTCTCTCATTAATTTTAACTCACTGCAACATACAGGTCAGCTCTCTCTTTGCACAGAACTGCTAATGAACTGGTAAGAAATCTGACCTTTTAGGTCCAATAACTGGGACTTTAGCTGCAATAACTGGGAGCTCACCACACCCCATCGGCTCCTCCAGGTCAGGCATTACTAACCCAGACAAAGGGATGTGCACAGCCCAGTATTGAGTCAAGAGTTTCCTTAGTACCCACTACAGCTAGGAACAAAATCCCATTGATCTATGCAAAAATCATCCATAGTTTCCCAACACCTTTGGGGTCTTTTATCTGACTTTTTAAGAAAACTGAAGCTGTAATGCTGGAAAATGGCATTTTGGTGTTACTACCGGCGCTTCACACCACTGTCATCAAGAGCTATGAATAACTGGTAGAGAGGAAATGTATATGAATACAGGATTTAGAATTATCTCTGCATGTAGCAAAACGTCATCTCTCAGGTGGTTGCAGCTGTCTAAGTGTTATTAGTTTTATTTCACTCACTGATTTTATCCAAACCATGCAGTATAGGATTTCCTACTACGAAATGGCAGCGATGGTTTTTCATTCCATCTTACACTGTGTTTGGATTTATTAGATGCTATACTAATACTTCTAATTTTCCACATCCAATTAGATTAGAATGCATTTGAGGCAAGTATATTTACTTGTTTGGCAATAAGAGCTTCAGCCATACAAAAATCTCTCTCTGCCGGTGCAGTAGAGCCTGGTAAACCGCCCCTATGACAACTCTGGCTTTGTTGCTGTGGAGCAGACAGTGTTGCAGGGCTTTCTGTCAATCACAAGAGCATCTGCTTTACCTTGTGGATATTTCCATCCACAATTCAGAGGGTGTGTGTTCAGAGATAACGGCTGATCTAATTTCATACAGGAAAATAAATGCATTCAGATAAGGTGAGAGGGGAGTAATTGAGTTAAAATCTGTCTGGTGTGCGACAGCAGAGATCAGATATACTCTTCATAAGGTTTTGCTAAAATTGCCGTTAATAACCAGAGACGCGTGACTTTATCTTACTCTTCTCTGAATGCTTCTCCAAGCCAATGATTTTCACTGCTAATTACCTACCAGGAGTAGGTGTAAGTTCCTTTGTGGAATAGTGGCATCCTTCACAGAAAGTAGCATAAGTGCACTTCTGTGAGGTACAATACGTTGTTCAAATGGAAAAGATGCTGTGGGTTTCTGCAGTGCTGTTTTTCTATCATTCCGGAGAGGTTGGAGTTTGTTTTGAGATACGTTTTTCTCACTGACACCAACAGAGCATGCCAGCTTTCCTTTCTTTTCTCTCTCAAGATCCTCAGCATCATGATATGCAATTTACACTTTGTATTACTTATTCAAATCTTCCCAACCCTTTTCGCTTTACATCCTTTTGCTTCAAGCAATGGCTCCCGAAATTCTGCAATTCATAACATCAGGCTACACCCGGCAATTTATTTCTATTACCAACTCCAGTACCCTGTCTGGAGACCACTGTGCTAGCAACTTCACCTTCCCACAAAACAGAGCCCAAGATCCGCTGCTCTTCTAATTGGGCAAGACATCAGTGTTTGCCTGACTGCTTTTTTTCAAGCAGAAGGCCAGCATAATATACAGGAACTCTAAAAATGCCACCCCCCAGTGGAGAGGATGCCCTTGAAGCAGCAGTGGAGCAGAGCAGCGCAAGGCTGCTGTCTGAACCTGTCCATCCCACCATGGCACAGATGGTGGGACACAGCGAGAAGGTGCAGAGGAGAGGAGGGGTGGGGCAGAGCCGCCGCCTAGGAAATTATGGAGTGTGCAGCAGGAAGATTCTGCTGGATGAGGACCTCTTAGTGAGTGATTAGCCTCTAGTCAGAGAGGGAAGTCTCACTAAGCCTCGCAGATCTAACCTCCTCCCATGTTTGTTGCTCTGAATCTAATAGAGGCTGAACCTGGAATCCCTCTTTAGCATCTGCCTCTGGCAAAAAGCAGTTCCGATGCCTCCGTGCATCTTTTGCCCTGCTTTCTGCAATGTATTTGTAATTTATTGGAACTAACCTGAACTAACCTTAAGCAAGTTAGCTTAGAGCCAGGTTCTCAGCAGGGAAATTAGTTCCCACAGATTTCCAAGCACACTGAGCAAGCTGACTTTGGTACCGCTGTTATCTGCGTATAACTATTGCTTTCCCATGGGATGCAATCCAATATATGAGCTGGAGGAGACCCCTAAACTGCACATTTCAGGAAGCTGTAGAGGATTCAAACAGACGTGCACTATATACTTAAGGTGCTCTTTTGCCCTTCTTGAGGCGCCCACTGATTCTTCTTTAGGGCCACTTAAAAGAAAAGATACCGGGCCAGATGGGCCAGGATGGCCATTCCTATGTCAGGTGAAGCACTGATCTGTTCTTCTGCACAGTGTGAATGATCCCTTTCCTTCTACTTTACAGGCTCCCTTGAAATAATTTGTCAGAGGTCACACTCTTGAGTCAAAGTACAGCTGAGAATAGATACAAAGTCTCTGAACTTCAGTCTGCACCTAGTAACAGACTTCTCATCTTTTCCTGAAATAATCTCACATTTGATACTTGGGTGAAATTTTCCTTCTTTAAATTTGTCACACAAAATGTTCCTGCCCATTCAGTTTCTGGTTGTTTGTTTTTTTTTCTAAAGAGAAAATTATTATTACTTTCAAATGTAGCTTTATGAATTTGTTCCATTTGTTAAGCTATATGAGAACCTGCACAGGATGATAGAAATATTATTATACATTAGGAATACTTAAATGTATCTGCAGGTCTAATGATAAGCACATTTGCATTATTGTGTTTCTTTTCTAACAATACAAAAATGTTATCACCAAAACCTTCACTTAGCAGCGTCTGAACACGCATTCTCCGTACGTGAACATCAGCCCTCAGACAAACCCAAGGTACGTTTGGACCACAGTAAATGGTGACTTCCTTCCCTCATGTCTACATCCATCTTGGTAACTTAAAGCACATGGTGGGCAGGCTACAGGAGAACATCTGTGGACATTTTTTAGGTCTACTGCTGTGTTTTTTACCGGTGATTAGACAAAAAAAAAAAGCATATATCTCTCTCTGGGGGTTTTGTTTGTTTCTGGAAAGTTGAAGTTTTATCTATTTCAACTTATGGGCTCAATTGTTTAAGCTAATTCTTTCCCATTTCACCTTAAATAAGAGGGAACTCTGCCACGTATTCTTCTGAGCTTTCTTTTGTGATCTAAATCCAGTAATATGTTTGACCAGGAAGATGTTCAGAAACGCTTCACACTAGCCTGACATTGCTACTGTAGATTTCAGATATGTAGACTTCTGATAAAAAATGCACACAAAGGTATTCCTTTTAGCTGCAATGTTGAAATATTTTGAGAAAAACCTTTAATATTTTGCATTTCTACAAATGCAAAATACTTTCTTTATAATAATATACTTTATAGAAATGCAACAGTACTTTCTTTGTAATAATAATAATGCCACCAGATTAGTTTGGTGACCTCACACCGGTTTATGCTATGAATGGGCTAAATCTGTTGCCTCCACACCTAGCCAGTATTAGCAATAACAAAGGAAATTTTAATTATGTAGCTTCCTGAATCCTCTTGTATTACACACCCTCTCCTCTTTTCCAGGCCCATACTGAACATTTAATTCTATTTCCCAAATTCTCCATACTATTTTACCTTACTGCTTCCACTTAACTATTCCGTGATAAATCCATGGGCACCAGGTGAATTTTAATTCTTTCTTTGACAGCTTATCTACTCAGGAGCCATTTCAAAGCCTTTTAATACTGCCTCTTCATTTCAAAACTCCCCGTCCCCGCCACCAGCCCCTCTGGTAATCTCTCCCTGAGTCACGACCCCCTCAGCTTCTTCCACGAAGTAGGAAACAAAGAGGTGAACCCAGGCTTCCAGCGATATCAAGCTTATCTCCATCATTAGCACGTCTGCCATGCCCTCTTGGCTCTCTGTCCTCGCTGACGTGGGCCTGGATCTTTGCTACTGATGCCACTAACGTACTCCTTGTTGCTCACCTTTTGTATTTCCTTTGCTGTGTTGACACGCTTTTGCTACTTTAGTTCCTTATCAGGTTTTTCCATGGGTTTCGCTTCTATCTTTCTATACCTTTGCTATTCTGCTTCAAATTTTTAATTTTCTCTAAGCTGCTCTCTTCTCTTATAAATCACCTTGCTAAGCTCTTTACTGAGCTGCATAAATCTTCCCTCAGTCATCTTTTCTCTCGTGAGGACTCCTATCCAAACAGCAGCTCCTCTGCTGTGGTGGCCACCAGCAGAGCAGTGAAAGTCCTTGTACATAAATCTGGAGAGGTGGGATTTTCAAAGTACACGCATGAGGTTTATCGTACCCGACTGCAGCGTGACTGGGCAGACGGGCTTTCCAGGCAGGCTTTGTCCTCAGGATTACTTTGTGAGACTATGGAGGCTCAGCAACACCAAGAAGCTTGGTGACCTACTGTGAAGCAGAGAAGATAAACCTGCCTCCCTTGAAGTCTGGCAAGCAAGAGAAGCAATTCAAATTCAGAGAGGATTTAATGCTATGTTTGTGGGTTAAAAATGGATGCGAATGGGGAACTTCAATTCTCACAGCGCCTGCGAACAGCCCATCTCCAACAGGGCTTTCTGTGGGGCGTGGGAGGTGGGTTTGAATCAGAGGCAAATGCTATTGTGGGGTTTCCACTGCTTGGGCATGGAAGGCTGGAGGCAAAAATTCCCCCAGGAGGGAAAGGCAGGAACTCTTTAGCTTCACCTTGTGTGTTGCTGGCACTCCGTTCACCTATGCAATAAAGTTTCTGGTTTCGTGCTAACTTTCTGGAGGGTTTCCTCCTCAGCTTCAACCTGCTGTGCAGGCTTGGAAAAGTTATTTTCTAATCTAAGTAATATAGCAAGCAGATCAACAGATCTGTATTTTTTATCTTTAATTATCTGCTATTTCCCTTGGTGTCTTCTCCTGTTAGGGAGATTTCTGTTTAAAATAAAAGCTGTTGCCAGCCTGACAGGAGAGAAGCCAAATGAATTCATAAAATCTCAGGCATCCTGCTGAACGGATTCCAGTGCTATTCGCCTCCTGCAATCTGTACCACAACCAACACATTTTAAAGACCAGCAGGTAACTTTTCACCATTTTTGACAAGCCCCAGTTTTGGAAAAAACTTGGCTCTTGCTGGATTGAGAAGTTATTTTGATAAATCTAGAACTTCTCCACACTTCATGTATGACAGATGTAGAGCCAGCGCAAAAGGTGGATGGTAGGGTGCTACTTTACTTCCTTGGTTAGACTCTGTGTACTGGGTCTTCTGCCATGTCTGGGTCATGTTGCTTATGCTCTTCAGTCACCACGGGCTAATTTAACCTTTCTTTATCTTCAATCTTCACAAAACTAAGATTATTGATCTTAATAATCTTTAGTCTTAAATACTGATGTAGCGCAGTTCAATGCACTGTGAAAGATCTGGGACAAAGCTTCCAATAAATGAGAAGGATTCATTATGAAACCAGAAATGTTAAGTCTGAGGAAGGGAGAATGGAGACTGAAAGGAGGAAGGAAGATGGAAAAAGGAAAAAAAATCTCCATCAGTGGAGAATGTGGCTCCACTTTGTGAGAGCTGTTAGTGCCTCAGCACAGGAGGCAATACATGTCTGAGTTTCTTTACTGATGTGCCCTGGCCATGGTGTTATGCTCATGCTGCTCAGCAGAATAAACCTCTTCCCTGCTCAAAGTAAAGGCAAACACAAGAACGAAACCCTCAAACAAACAATGACCCTTCTATTCTCTCACTCCCATCTGTTGCTTCTTTATCTTTCCTTTGCTTTTCTCTAGTGCTGATGCTGGCAGACACAGCGGGATGGAAAGAAATTAATCTTCACACAGTAAAATATGTTTTCTCAGAGTGAAATCTGTGACCTGAAAACCAACTTGACTTTAAAAAAAACCCAAACCCACATACCCAGGAGGTTTTCACAGTGTCTTATATATTTTTCGAAGGCTTACTAACCCACCATTCCTTGCTCCCCACCTTTCTGACACACAGGACCCCAAGTCAGCAGCTAGGCAATGATGAACGGGGCTGAGCAAAAAACAAACCTCTCCAAAACGTGCTCTACTGGCAGCCAGGTACCTCTCCTAGACACAACCGTGTGGTTCACCCAGCGCCTTATCTGGATCATAGATTTTGCGTTCACTTATAAATAACATTCCTCCTGACAACTGTCAGGTTTAATTATGAGTATTGTTTAGATTTCAGCTGATTTCTTGTTTGCAGTGGTTGGGTGTTTGTTCCATGTCTGTGTAGCCACTGTGCTCCTCCTAATCTTCCTTGGCTTTGACATCTACTTTTTTTTTTTTAATTGCCAATATTATGGCACTGCTACTTGATTTTATATTTCTGTGCTGCTAGTTTTCAGTCTCCTGAGTTATTATGATATATGCAGAACAGTTAGGGTTTTCCATTTTATTGATACTGATCACAAAGGAATTTTTCCAGAATACGTTCTTGCTGTGACTGCGGACTTTTTTTTTAACATTTGCGTATTGTGTGTTCTGCCCTAATAACTTTTGAACTACGTGGATAATTTCAGTGAAATTTGGCAAAGAGAGACCACTTTCAAGCATATCAAATTCCTATTAGTTTAATGAAAATAGAGTAGCCAGAACCTATTAGTACTGTTATTGAGGAAGAGTGAATTAATTCAAGTTAGAAAGAGATTATAAAAGCCTCCTGTCTGCAGACAAAAATATAATACAGGTCCATAGGAAATGAAGCTATTCACTGAGCTACCCATTTTTCTCATCGTAGCCAACATTGTTAGGCACTGTTATTTTTTGTGCATCTCATCTTTCACACAATAACTCTTATCTACCAAGCAGGATATAAAATGTATCGGTAGGCAAAAAAGAGCATTTTATACCCTCCGGACTCCACAACATCCAAGCGCAGGACAATAGGATAACTGTAATAAAGTAGTTACATCTGTAAAAAGGGCCAATTTCCTCCTTTCTCATATTCACCTTGGGACAACTTTTACTCTTAAAAGCTGCTAAAGCCCTTCATTAGCAGCAGTGTTGCAACTGGACTCAAACTGAATATTAGCATGAGCGACATGATCCTGCTGAGCAGTGCATTAACATCTGCATATCAAAAAGTGCTGTAGGTCCTTCCTCTGATGCGGTAGCAAGGAAAGCAGCTCCTTAACATTGCGTGTTCTGAGCAAGCACTGCTTCTTTCACATGGTTACTGCAGTATTTACTCTGCAACCATCTTCCATAGCAAATTTACTGTAACAGATGCATTAAACCAGCAACACCACCTAACCCATTTCTTTTTAACTGACTTTTTCCAACGGTTTCTCATTTCCCATACAGGAAGACACTTATTCAGCTCGCATTTTGTCATTAGAATGCTATTAGTAAGCATATACTGAGGAATAGTTGAAAACTGTTGGGTTATGCATTCAGGATTGCCTTGAATCTTCCAGGTTAGATCTTTGGATCTTTATTTCAGACTGCCTGATGGTAAGCCAGCACTTCCTTGACAGTTAGTTGGGGTCTGAATGTCTGGGGACCGCCTAATTGCTATCTAGCTGCGAGCAAATGCCACCATTAAAAAATACAGCTGGTTTTTGTATAACTCTGCTTATATTTTTACTGCTGTGGAATGCCTGAAAAGCCAGAGAATATTAAAATATATTGCTGATGTAACAAAGAGTCAAACTAGTGCATTTTTGTATTCACTTCTCATTCGAGGGGAGCTATGAATTAAATATGAATTAAATTCTTCTGGGTTAATGACTGTGATTTTAAACTTTGAAAACAGTGATTCAAATTTGGTTTGGTTCAATCATCTGTTACTGATTTGATCATTTCATTATGAGCATAAAAATATGCACAAATACTACACTGGTGCACTTTTGGTTACTCTCTTTTAAACATACATAGAGGTGTGTTTTCCAGGAGGTAGATACGTTTACTTTGCATTTTGAATTTTCCGTGTGTGGCCCTTTGAGCATATGCATTACAAGCACATAACGATTTTCTGCCTTAGAAGCTCATAACCAAAGGCAACCGCAAACGTGCTACAGGAGCTGGGGCTGTGTTCAAGTAGGAACTTGCAGGTGAGTTGGGGAGTTGGGCAGGTGAGAAATGAAAGGCTGGTTTAAGCTTAGAAGGAAGCACTAAGGAAGTTGTCATGTCAAGTGCAGGGCAAGGAGATGAAGAAAAGTAATTTTAAAAAGTGGACTGGGAAAAAATGAAAACCTGGAAAAAAAGAGAGCAGAAATGAAGATGGGGGTGAATTTGATCAGGGTTTTGAAGGCAAGTGAACAAAGATATTTGTCAGGAAAGCCTCTGTGCGATACCAAGCGCTGAACTTTCTGCTTGTGCCTAGAAATGGGTTGCTTGCTTTTCTGCTTAGATAAAAGGGAGGCTGATGCACGTTGATAGATGCAGAGGATTTAAATTTCCTTTGAGAAGTCCCAAATCAGAAAGCAGAGGAGCAGCCAACCCAGGGGAGAAAGCTGCAGATGAACATTAAGTTGGACCTCTGCTAACAAGATCCCATCTCTGAAATACGGGTTCTTTTCTTGTTGCATTTAACTGGGATTTGGTTTAACACTGGATCATGAGTAGTCATCTATTTGCAGGGATGTTAAGGGATGGAAACAGAAAGAATAAATAGCTGAATAAAGTCTTGCTTTACTGATGCCTTTTACTTGCCATCATTGTTTCTACTCCTTCCTCTTTTAATTTCCTGTTACACCTGTTTAGCTCACAATGCCATCTATAAAAGGAGACATTAATTTTATGAGCCCACACAAACAAAACCGGTGAGGTGTCTGATAATGCTGCAGGAAGCTCTTGCGACAGATGCAAAAACACAGACGCAATACACAGCGCACAACCCAACTTTCCTCCCGGTTGTTATTTCCCCCATTTGTGGGCACGTAAAGCAGAGTCTCTTCAGTATCGCTGAGCTGAAAAACTTGAAAGTCAGTAAAAGTCATAAAAAATGGTTGTGGCGTAGAACATTGCCTAGGCACAACTTTTTAAGCAGATGCACTGCACATCATTAGGACTGGGTTATGATGAGCTGCAGACATTTCAACTTTTCAAAATAAAAACATCATGGCTAATGTTATGCAAATTACAACAATGCTGAGTAACTTTCAGTGCCATCAAGGGCTTCTGCTTGTAAATGGAAACATCTGTGAAACTAAATTGACAGAATTGGGTTTGTTTTTTTTTTTTTAGAAAGCGAACTTGTTCCACTTGCATTAGAAGGCAGAAAAGGAAGGTAAAACTGAAAATCAGAAACGGAAGGAAACACTCCCCATGCAGAGTTCAACTAGCTCCAGGCTCTGCATTTTTGAGTAAGACATCCTGAAAAACGTTTACAACGGCTCTGTGGTTTGGATGTTTTTCCGTTCAGTCGTGGTCCATGACTCGCAAAGCCATCGGGTCGTGTTAACTCTCTTTTCTGACCTGGGCTCACTCAGTCATGTGGTTCTTAAGAGGGTTTCCATCTGCGTCACTTGGATGGACTTAGGCCATTAACTCAAACAGTGTCAAACAGGATAAGGTCAAGCATTTTTAAGAACTTTTAAGAGGAGTTTGGAAATATATCAAAAAGGGATTTTTTATGCCATACAAGTATCTTTTTAGTTTCATTTCTAGTCTCTGATGCTGTGAAAAAGCAAAGAGGCAGACATTGAAGACAGGCATATTTTTAAACTCGGAATGATTCATGCTGTCCTCTGTACTTGGAGGCTCAGATCAATTCTTGTTTTATCTTGCTGTATATTTTAATCTCGAACTGACTCCCATCTACATTTTGTTGTGCTGTACTTTTATTTATCGGCATTTTGTTAGTGAATGGAAAAAGGATGAAAAATCTTCAGCAAAGACTTCAACATCTTTTTGATTGAGCATCCAATCCACAAAATAATTCCCCCTGATGTGGAGGCCGTGATAAAAAAAAAACACCTTTACAATATTCTAGGCTTGGAGGTGTTTTTGATGTTGAGAAATTCAGCTCATATGTTTTATTTGCTCGACTGGCCTAAGATGTGCTTTGTGCTGATGAGGTTTGGGAATCACAATTTCACTCTGTGTCTCAAAGCAAGCGGCCAAATTCAGCCCATTTTGTGCCTGTTTGCCTGTCAGTGCCATTAGAAACTTCATCTTATTTTGCCATTACAAGTTTTACACTTGTCTTGCTCTGTACAATATTGCTCTCTGAAACACATAAACACACACACATCTACTGCAAAATTTTCTGTTGAAATCTCCATGAGCTTAAAGACACTAGACCTGACAATTATTCTTTCTCCTTAAATATTTAACAGAACAGTTTAATGATCTTTTAATTCTACAATTTATCAAGAACTTGGGAGTTTTTTTCAGAGCCTTCTCATTCTGTACATCCCTCTGCCACTGTACATCTGAACACATCTCTGCAGCTTTCTCCCTTTAAATCAAAACTACTCTGTATGTATTACAGAAGTTGCTTATGCCTGAATTATAGAATCATGAATTATGCTACTTAGCACTCCTCTGGAAGTGCCCAAAGCACCAAACCACTGCTTTTCCAGAAACTGGCCCATTTTATCAGTTATGATGTATGGAAAATGATTGCTGGATGTTAGCTTTGTCCTAAAAATGTAAAGTAGATTTGGTCAGACTCATGGAGCCCATGGCATTTATTCAGTGTTTTCCCCTTATACACCCTCTCAACAGCTCAGAAATCAGCAGTCTAAACAACTTCCATCTGGATCATCAGCTGAAACAGGTACCAATGGAACTATCCTCCGGGAATTTGTCTAATTTGCCTTTTTCGAGACATCTTTAGATTCTATCATTTATGACAACAAGTTTCTGAGTTTATCTGCATATTGAATGAAAAGGTGTGTTCTTTCATTTGTTTCAAAGCTATTTCCTATTATTCCTATTATTATTATTATTACTTTGATACCGTGAAAATTAGTGGATGTCTTCTTCATTCACTGTGCAGCACTTAATTTGCCTTCAATGTTAAGAATTCCCAGAACACCTGAAGAACAGTTGACTATCTAACACCTCCTTTTTTCCTTTACTTCTGAACAATGAATAAATAAACACAAATTACTTTAAAATCTACCTTCTCCTGATGAATTCTGAGTATTAGATATCCTAATTTTAATCCAAGTTACATATCTTTGATAATTTGAGCTGTACAGGTTAGGAAGAAGAACAAATACTAACTAATGTTTATTGGTTGTACTGGAAATTGAATAGTAGTAATTCTGGAAGCTAAAGAATAAATTATATATTTAGCACAATCCCTTACACAGAAAGTGTGAAACATACAGTCACATAAAAAGATGAACCTATAAAATCCTCTTTCTAAAACCACATTGTACACCACTTAATGCTTTCGGAGCGGTGTGTGAGAAGGTGACTTGCTGACAATGTCTTTGGCAGCATCAACATTCATTTAAGATCAAGATTATTTGTACCACTGCGGGAAAACTGGAATTGGCTATCGGGACTCTAGGAAAATAAAAAGAAAATAAATGACCAGATTCCTTGCTAAAAATGAAAAACAATGCACTCTAATTCTGGAAAGAGTTGAAGTATATCGCACAAAAGCAGATAATTATTTAGCTGCTGGCTATTCGATTGGAAGATAATAATTCTGCACTTGTTAATCACGTACTTTGTTGTTGCTAATGCCTGATTGACACTGGCCTTGCTTGGTGGACTGCTGACTGATCATTTGTGTCATTTACTTGTTGGACTCATCAGTGTCAGTTGCTGTTATATCAAATTGTTATCACTTTTTTTTGTTTGTTTTAGTGCATTTTTGGTTGGTATTTGAAGCAGTACAGCGGTTTTATGGTAGTTTCACTCTTTCTCTTTTCTTGTAAGAAACTATGGGGAATTGTTAAAAACCTTAAGTCAGATTTGCTTTTATATCTGGTTATGAAATACATCAGTAACAAACACTTGATAGACTATTCCCAACTTTTAGCTAGATATTAATTGTTATACTGATCTACATTCAATAATTTTCATTTCTTGTAGAATGTGAATCCTAACCAAGAAACCACAACGCGTACTTTTAGATATGAATAATGTCTTGGCCTCGCCAATCCTATTGAACCACTTGGACACCCACTAATGTCTGCAAGACAGAGCAGAACTGGGTAGTGAATGGCAAACCATAACCACGACCCGACATTTAAAGTATTGCTGGTATTTCTAGTTTCTTTTCCTTCCAAATTAATCTTGATTCTAAGTGTAATGTTGGCTTATTTTCCCCAAGAAACAGGGAAGCATAGTACATAAACATGTCCTGATTGTGAATGTCATGCTTCTGCCTCCCTTCAACTATTGGTTCCACGGCAAACAGTAAAAGAACCCTTCTAAGCTTGTTCCATCGTTTTGCAAGCGAACGATTAAAATACTGTACTAAATAATCCAAACCCGCAGCAGAAGGAAGCTGTACATGCACTCACAAAACTGAGGCACACACCAACACTGTTTTCATATAAACCAGTGTTATTTAATGGCGTATTATTGTAGCTAATCTCTTCCAAGTGAATCAGCATTAAAAATGCATCAAGTACTATACACAACAGCAATAAAATGAGGACTCCATAAAGAACAGTAACAAGCTTTCATAAATAAAAGTGCTTCTTTGAATAAACTATAACCAAACATCAATTCTATTGTATTTACTCCTATATATGTGTGTATATGGATGCATTTATATACTTATATACACAAATCGATTTGCCCTGATGAGGCTATTCTCGGTGCAGAGTTTTCTATGCACACAGAGAAGTATCTTTTGTACATTAGTGGTATCTTTCTCTGTATTTCACTAAGCACTGGGACAAGAAGAGATTCAATTAGCAGCAGCAGCAGAGTTCCAGTGAGGAACAAGCGGAATGCTGCAATGTGCTGATTTTGGTGTTATGCTTATCATACTCCTAGGGAGACACTCGATTATGAATTTCCAGAACATCCAGCAAATAGTAGTGAATAAACATTAGCTATTTTTTTCAACTCACAAATGTTATGTTGCGTTTTGCTGAAAAAGCTTATAAGAGAAACATGTTCTACTGATGTTGAAATTATATTTCTCAAACTGACTATATTAAGCCCTTTGCTGGAGAAGAGTTGTACAAATGCAACACGATTAAAGTCACGATAAACAAAAAAGGGAACTTGAGCGAATGTATGCAGTATTTATGTACAAGATTTAAACATAATGCACAAACAGAAATAAGAATGTATTTTTCTTTACAGCGTCATTTCTTGTTTTTTTAAAATGCATGAAACCATACACTTGTTTCTCACAGTACTTGTACTTGCTCGGTTCCTTGGCTCTAGGAATATAGCTTTTTATATTTTCTTTCTCAAACTGTCAAGAAGGTAAACATTGCTGTTCCCACCTGGAAGAAGAATATATTCTATAGTATTCAAGATCATCTTGAAGTCTAGAGCAGACAAAGACTTGAAGCTGATTACCAATAATAACCTCAAGACCTCTGTGGAAATGAACTTTTCTTCTGTCCCGCCGCTCTGGAGCTGCTGGATGACAAGTCCCCACATCGTCCTCTGGAAATTCTTGATAAGGACAAATGGATGGGAAATGTAAGACCTTTTATAAAGTGCAAGTGACTACATTGAGGTTGGTCACTGATTTCATTACTCCCTAGTGCAGGATCTGAGTGTATGAGGAGGCTTTCTAGAAACTCTCCAGACTCTTTCAGAGAGGAAGAAGAGAAGTTGTCTTGTTCAGCTGCACAGGGGAGGATTGGCCCCAGCTGCTGCTTTAGGGAGGTTTTTCTTCCCTTTTCTGGTTCCTTTGCCCCATGTGGAATCACTCTAGAAGAAAAGTGACAGAGCCTATTGCTGGGCTAACTCTGGCATGTCAGGGAAGATGACTTCTTGCCTCTCTCCTTTAGTCAAGGTCTCTCTCCTTGGCACCAGCCCAGGGGGACAATAATGAGCAAGAGGACATCACACAGGACCTGAAACTTCAGACCTAGCTGACACACCCTCCAGATCCTGGATATTTTGGATGGGCGTCTGCTGAGATTTTCTTAGTGGAAGAGCTTGACAACGTCACTGTCCATGCTCTCCTGACAATCGCTCTTGCTCTGCTTCCCCTGACCATCTCCTCCAGGTGGGTGGTTGCCTCCTGCATTCTTGCTGTGCCCATGTAGACACTCCTGGCTGGAGCTGAGCAGACAGCTGTTGCAGAGCAGCTGTTTTGCTTCTCCAAAGAGGTTTCACATGTTGTTTTGTTCAGACACCCCATTGCCACAAGGAACGTTGGCCCCAGAGATGCTTTGGAATAGATTTCTGGTTAGAGCAGGTAAATGAGCTCACTTTGAGGTTTTTTTCAGCTCCAGACTGAATGACCGTGGAGACCCAGGAGGGGGAAGAGGTAATTTTAGAGGAGAAGTTGTTACCTTGATTGATTGCTAACACGCCTTTGGCTCCCCGAGATCGGGAAAAACTTCTGGTCTGTGCAAGTGGTTCAATTCACAGAATATATTAACAGGTGAGGAAACGTGTCTGTGTTGTATATTATACTTTAAAATGTAGGGCAGTCTCGTTCACTTTCAAATGCCTGTAGAATCTGCAACTTGATCTACAACGCATTTATCTTGTAGGATGAGAAATATATTAAGCAGACATAGAATAGTAGCATCAGAACTGTCTAAAACTGTATTTCTGTGACACTTTTATCTTACAGCACTTTGGCTCAAGTAGGGTATAGGTATTAAAAGACATGCAGGAGTCTAAACTGAAAATTAATTTTTTAACAAGCTTTGCTATTTTTCCAGTTTATCTAAAGTCGAATTTACCTCATGGAATTTGTTACTAATGATCACGTTGTGTAAAACCCTGTCTAAGGGCATTGCCTGGCTAGCAGTGAGCATATGATCCTCACTTGTTTTGACACTCTTCAGGTTGGCTGGCTAGCTCCCCAGGGACAGTGACCACGGAGCTATCGGTGTGAATGAGATGAAAAATAAACCATTGACACTCCGGGAATGTTCTGTCCTTGCAGACCAAGTATGTCCACTACAAGGGAACAATGGACTTGTACAGTGAAAGCCAGCGAAGTGTAGCTCGTTGATGTTGTAGGTATTTTTGACTACCCTTTGAGCAGGCAATAACCACAGCCCTTTGTGTATAAAATGTATTAATTGTAAGGCAGAAGATGATAAAAATCTGAATTAGATCAAACATATGCACACATTATAAGAATCCTGAACTTAAGGATTCTCCTTAGTACACACCGCATACGAATGAAGAACTCTTTTTCTTTGAGTTTGACACAAGTATATCAAACAGGATTGCAGGGAGCCTAGAACTGTATTGTCTTCCTAGACAAAATCCACACGTACAATATTTTACCAAAATTAAAATATGCAAATATTTTCTATGGAAAATTTGCTCATATTTTATTTAGATTTTGTTTTGTTTGTTGGTTGGTTAAACAAGGAGGAAAAGCTTCATGATTTCTTCAGCGTTTCTAGACTAATGTATAGGATCTGCAGGGTTGCTTCAGGGTTTGATAATAGCTTTAGGTGTTTTGACCTCTCCAGACCTTAGACAGTGTGAACATACTGCAAATCTGCTATTGCTATTTATTGTTAGCAGGCAACAGAAAACCCAGAACAAGCGTAATGAAGGTGTGCTGCAGTGCAGCTGAAGGAATGCTCTCTGCTGCCTCAAGAAATTCATTCACCCTCATGTAAGAGAGATCAGCTTCTACAGTTTACTGTGGGCATGGGCAATAACTAATGATCAGCTGACTCCAGCCTTGGTAAACTCCTGGATCCTGTCCACTAACATTAGCAGCCTTTCAGGGACCTGCCGTTACTTGCCCACTGAGTGCCAAAGAGCAGTGTGACTGGAAACATCCTTTTGGATACTTCCCACGGCTCACATCTTCTACCGCTGCCATTTTACAACGCTGAAATGCAGCTATAAATAC
This sequence comes from Coracias cyanogaster, assembly GCA_033124195.1. Taxonomy (NCBI): domain Eukaryota; kingdom Metazoa; phylum Chordata; class Aves; order Coraciiformes; family Coraciidae; genus Coracias; species Coracias cyanogaster. The sequence continues at coordinate 134,772 of JAVSBS010020048.1, forward strand.
ATATTTATAACACAGGCACATCGGAAGGATACTGATGCATATGTAGACTAGAGGTTGATGACAACCGATGAATTAATGCACTGACAATTTCAGTATCTGTAAATACACTAAACCAGAACACTCTGACAAAAAATTTTGCAGTAGCTATGACCCAGGCATGAATTATGCAAGCGCTGTAATGATTTCTAGTTCTCTTCTCTCTAAGAATTTATATATCCTTACCATGCTAGGCTGCAGGACATACTACATCTAAAGGGGCTTAAGGAGCTGATCCCTGATTCACTCCCCGCCATTCAGGCTTTCCATCACCGTGCTAGCAAAAGCATTTGTATAGCCATGGGAACTGATCCAGCTACACAGAAATCTCTCTTGTCCAAAATATTTTTTTTACAACAAGTATCCCTTGATCTGCTTCACAACATCATTCTTAAAAGTATGACATCTGGGTGGGAATGAGTGACCCAAGGGCTTTTGCCACTCAAGTGAGATACAAATCAAACATCTGCTACCACCACGCACCTTTCTACCGTGTTCCGAGAGCAGACCATGGCTCAGAATACATTAAAAGAGTACAGTGTGATGCATGTTACTCATTTTGGTGAGGAAACCAGGTCGTGGCACGAATGCAAGGTGCGTTTCCAAAGCCTCCTGCCTCCCACAGTCTCACAGCAGCGTTCAGAGGCTTTGGTCCCAGCCCAGCAATGGGATGGTCCTGTTTCCTAGCAAAAGACTGCTGGGGATGGTCGAGGAGGCCTGCCCAGAGGAAGATGGCCACATCTGAGACACTGCAAAGGAGCACTCCAAAATGTTGAAGGAAGAGGTGACAGAGCTCTCCGGAAAGAACATTTCTGCAGCACATGGGACTGGCTGTGCTCGCTGCCTTCCTGTGAACACCATTGCCAGAACAGTGATTTATTGGGTTTTTGTGTGGAACTCAAACAATAAGCCCAAGAGACTCAGTATTTTCCATAGGAACTGCTGCAATGACAATCCTTCATGACATGGGTGGATAGTATAGAAGTCAGGAACACGGCATCCTTTTTAAACAATTCAGACATGAGATGACTGATTTTTTTTTTCCTGACACTGTTTTGGAAACACAGGCGCAAGAGTCATTTTTCTGACATGCTGCCAAGCCAACTGCAGGCTTCGGAAAGTTTTTAAGAAGTAAGAATGTCTTTTCCATGCTCTTCATTATATAACTTGCTTTCAGGTAAGTATCACAGAACAGCAGGCAGCAAAAGAGCCAATTATAAGTTAAGGAGAAAAGCAAGATTTTTATGGAGAGAGTTTAAGAGAAAAGGTGATTTATTGTCTCGGAGTGAATAAAGAAAAAAAGGAGTTCCAGATAAATAGGGAGAAAGAAAACCCAGCCACAAATTAAAAAATGACTTCTGACCTCAGACTCAGGGAAAGGGACAGAAAGAGACTGAAGGAAAGATCTGGACTGGATAGGCTATACTGTCTGCGGCTTTTTAACTATGACAAAAAAAATTGGAGTCCTCATTAGAGATAAGCAAAGATCTATTATTCTATACACGCTATGTTTCCTAACAGTAGCAAGTTGCAGAGGGTAAGCTAAATCAACAGTTTCTTTATTTCACATGTACTACAATGGGTGAGCTACTGTATTTTTTCATCTCTTTGATTGTGAGACTGTATCTGAGTGGCAATGCCCTTTCTTCTAACGCTAACACATTTTAAGAGACTATCCTGAGCTTTGATCGAATGTTGGAAAAGTGTTTGCACTGAGACCTCTTTAAGCAAATGAAAAAAGAACTTGTAAAGCACTGAATATCAAGTTCTCCTTTGGAGCTGTTTTATTTGAAGTTGTCATGGACATCAAAGATGTTGATGAATCAGTTCTTCAAACACCTTCTCCTTCCACAGGATGTCATTTATGTAGAAAGTAGGAATATGCACAAGGGATATTATTTTTTCAGACGGCTCATTTATTTAGCATGGTTACTGAGACGTGATGTCTTCAGGGTGTTGTTCAGAAAGAAAAGTTAGTCTTCTTTAGAAATTAAAATGAATAAGGTTTTGTAGGGTTACAGAATCGGTCAAAAGTACAGCCCTCCAATAAGGTCTACGTTGGGTCGGTTGTTTGGAAATGTATTTTCAAGAATCCTGAAATCCTGTCCCAGTTAGGGACTATCAGTACTGAGCACTAACTTGTATTTCTGAGCTGCAGCTGTACCCTGGCGACTCTTTAGGGATGAAATCTGGAGAACTTGTGAAAATTCTCACTATGCATCTTTTCTTTTTAAAAAAGACATAAATCATATTTGACAACTTCTGGGATCTCCACTGCAGTGACCCTTCAGTACTGGGGAGCTCCTAGTGTGTTGTCTCTTCATGTTAGCATCCAGAGCGAGTTACATGTTGACTTCTGGACTGCAGTCTTTTAGATGATGCCTGAAGAGGGACAAATGTTACGACAATTGCCCATGTTTCTGAAAGATGTGTTTTTTCTTTGCTATGGCTATCCAAATGCTATCAGGGCTTCTCTCCATAAGCCTCATCTCTGTCAAAAGTGGATAAAAAGCAGGAACTTTTTTTTTTGTTTTTTAAAAGGGAAAGAAGAGAGACCTGTTGTTCCAAGAACCTTTTGTTTAGTTATCAGCTTCTTTATTCACTAAAGCACTGGGCACCTGGGACCATAGAAAATAAGAGAAAAATTATGGCACAAGAACTGCAAGAGGGGGCAATACAACATGATAAGTACTCTTAGTGAAAGACTATGGTTTGAAAGAGTTGTTACTGCAAGAATCTACTTGTTACAGAGATAATCTGAGACAAATTTCTCTCTCTTAGTTTTCACATGCTGCCTCACCCAACATTTTAAAAAATACTCTTTTAAAGGCTTTGATTCAGAGCAGCTTTAATAATCATAATGGTGAATGATGAGCAAGGAAAAAAAAGCTTATGTATTTGATCCCTTCACCTTTAGCTGCACTGAATGTTTTGTTTGCGGTGGGCATTTACACACTAGAGAAAGGAAAAAGACTAGGGGAAAAAAAAAAGGTTCTGAGAAGTTCTACTCCAGTAAAACTCTTGAGGGGCCACCAGTGCTGAAACTTGAAAAAAAAAAGAGCTGAGCATGGCCAAAGTCCTGCAAAGCAAATTAACCTCTTGCGTAGCGTTTCAAACAGCTTGAAGACTGCTAATCCTACCTAGCCAGAATGGCAATCCTGAAATCGCCATGCATTGTGGCACATCACTAACTGTAGTCAGTCACAAACGGTTAGGGCATTCAGCACGCTCTTGCTGCAAGATGAGATTCCTTCTTCTGTTGCCAAGACAACTCAATAGATGCTAACGGTGTACGGTTATTTGGCAGCCCTGCTCTATACCACACTGTGGATATTAATAGGGGGCCTTCAGGCATTCATAAAACATTTAAAAATTTTATTTTTGCCATTTTTTAAAGCAGCCATAATATACACACAGGTATAACATGAACACTGCTGTCTGTGGAAAATTAATAGTACTGTAAGAGAAAGAAAATTATGCTAATAAAAGTAAGTGTATAGATCAAGTGAAGGATGGAGTCCGGGCCAGAAAAGCAAGAAAGTACTTTGCCTTCGTGCTTTTTCTTTGTGTGGACTCTCAACTGCTGGGACACTGCCTTTGCTATGCAACATGGGGTTTGCCTGTTGTTTCCTCACTGAGCAATATCCTGCAATTATTCAAATACTGAACAGAGGATTGAAATTCAATGCTGATAGTGATTATAGACACTTGCAAAAATTCAAAGTCAGCAGCTTCTATGTGTCCAGCACAGCAAGCAGCCCGCTCTCACAAACGCTTTTAAGACTTCAAGTGCCAAAGTCCAGCTTTCATGTTTACCAAACTCAAGCCAGAAAAACCCACAGCAATATCACACCCCCTGTAAGAAGATGTAAGTCATGCTGTGGAGGGACAGAATACATCCTACAAGGAGTGAAAATACCGGGGCACTATAGCACTTAAATAGAGTGAATGCTGAAATACATTGTAGGATCTTAACATAAAATCAAATGTAACACATCTCTTTTTTTTTTTTTTTTTTTTAAAGACAAATTAAAGCAAGGTCTACAAATGCATTAGTGAAGTTTTAACAGTACTTCATTTAAAGCAAGCTTTCAGCTGCTGAGATGCTAAGGTTGGAAACATCTCGAGGAGAATGGCTCTGTCCATACGTGTTTCTTATTGTTACAGATGTTTCCAATAGCTAGGTAACCAGAACACTTCCCTTTAGCAAGCTCGCCTTTGAACACTTCCTTTAAGTAGAGAAAAGGCGAGAAAGAAGAAATTGGGTTAATAGACGGCTGCACCAAAGGTCCTCGCATGACATCTTCTCTTTGCTAGAACACAGCCTTGCAATAAAGACACACCACTTGATTGCTCCTGAAGCCACTGAAACTTGCTTTGTTCTATTGTTGGACCACTTTGGAAATCTGCTTGGGAAAGTCCTTCACCGAGATTTTTGAAGGCAACAACTCTGTTGAGCTGCTTGTTTAGTCATTGAAGTGTACAGGAAAATGCAACTAAATCCTCAATTTGACCTTGAAAAATGAAATGCTTTGAAGTATAGGATTTGTTTCACATCAGCAAAGTAAAAACTCTGTATGCTGGGCTTTAATTTGGTATTGTCTGGAGCTCTTTTATCTTGCCAGATTTCCAGAGGATATTTATTTTCAAATCTCTGGGGAAAAGTAACTTATTTAATATTCCAAACACCTTGAAAGGCAACACAATATAATACTGTGTTTCTGCCACTGACGTTAACAGATTAAATAGAAATTATTATCTTTAATACGGACAGAGAAGGGTTTTTTCAGGTGTCAGTGAGAAGCAGAAAAACTCCGTCATATTTGTCCTTGGATTTCTGAGTGGTTTCACAAACCCAGATCCATGTGATTCCAGAGAGCTCTAAATTTTGTGCTGGGAAGGGAAGATGTTCATAGAAAGAGTGTAAATAGATTTGGTGAGATGTTAATGGGCTATATTTAAATTGGTGGTTATTGTTTTATGCTACACCTTTCAGTTGTATTTTAATAAAGGCGTTCAAAGGACTTCTCTGCATAGCAGTATTTTTATACTTCACCTTTATAAGGTGCAAAGATAATGAGTGTTCTCTTATTAGTTCTGAGTACTAATTACCACCTTTACACAGCTCAATAAATATCTACATTATCAATAACATTAGATCCCAACACAAGCAATGCTTTCGAGATAAATCCCTGGAAATAAATTACTTCAAATACACAACTATCTTAAAAGAAAAAGCTCCATGTAAATGAGTTCATCCCAGAAATGAAAAAAAGGACCTACAGAAACTGAGTAATAAATTCACAGGTTGTTTTTACTAGTAGTGATGTGAATATTGCTGGTTGTAAGAGCTGAGATAAGGCATCTTGTGAAGCCACGAGAGTAATAGCCTAGATAGCCTATCCAAATCACATGTAATAAGCTCTACAAAACATACTCTACATTTTGCTGGTTATTTTCTTTGGTGTGTGGAGCAAGCAGCCTGATAAAATTCTGCCTTGGACCAAGAAATTTGCAGTGGACGTGATCTGGAAGAAACGCTTTATTTCAAGCTTCAGGCTGAATGCAAAACTAAATTTCTATGTTGGTCCTTTGGGGTGTGGGTCACAGTAAACAGCTTAACCTCTGCTTAATCGTGCATTCCATAGCTACGGCTCTAGTGTTTGTCAGATGGACATGCCATAATCTGAATTATTATCTTTGATTTAAAAAAACAGTATCTAAACAAGGCATTCATACCTACAGATTTGCCCCTGGAAGCAGGTAAGAAAACGTATATGGAAATTATTTATAACTCTAAAGCAACGGATAACGTATCTCTCAGTTTAGGAAAGAAGTATTTTTTGTTGCCTTTCCCTCAAAGTAAAAAAGGCTGGACGGGCCAATTAAAATGCTCCATTTTTAGCAGTCACTTCTTTCTGTTCAGTACTGCTTCTATAATTCACTTTTCCTTATACCCCTGTGGTTCTCTAGCAGAACTTTCTAAGGAGGCAAGATTAATATATTACTAGATTAATGTATCATTTTAATGTAATTTCTTGTACATACATGCTCACAAGCACTAGCAAGCAGCAAAACTAAACTGGTAATAAGTTCTTTAGAATCTCCTCAGAGAACAGAGGTCAGGCTGTAAACTGAATTTCTAATGGACTTACTGCTACAACATGCAGAAGTTCCAGTTTCGTATTCATCAGCACTCATATTCACCACTAACAGTGTAAGGGAGGGGAAGAAGTCAAGAAGTCAGGCTTTAAGAGCTTGGCACTAGCAGCAGAAAGTTGTCATCCATGTAGTGGATGGCCAGAAGTAATTTAAACAGCAATTAGTATAACACGGCCAAGCATCTCAGCAGCTGCAAGCCGAGATTGTGGGCCATCAGAACACGGATTTCCCCTCTGCTGAAATGAAGGTCAGGATGCTGCCGTCCTCCCATAATAATCCCATCCCCGTTGCATCCCCGCCCCAGCAGCACTTCCAGGCAGGCACTCCTTTCTCTTCCCTTCGTGTGAAATGCAGCGGGAAGGAAGGAGGTAGGGAGTAGTCCAAAGCCGGGCTGCTTGGCTCACCCGTACCTGTCACATCACATCAACGGGGCTTTTGACCTTAAGCCTGGCTGGTAAAACTTTGTCGTGGGTGGGAATGCTGCCTTACTGGTTGGTATTGGCCTCATTCTCCTGCTTTTCTAGCTACCAAAAATTAAAAAAAAATAGAAAAAAAGGAAAGAAGTGGTTGTATGGAAGAAGGAGAAAAAGAAAAAGGGAAATGAAAAAGAGAAAAAGAAAGGAAAAAGGAAAAGAAAGGAAAGTGGGAAAGTAAAATTTTAAAAATGGAAAAGGAATAGGAAAGGGAAAGGGTGAATTAAGGGCCGTGGTGTGCATCTCACACAGACACAGAGAACTCAGCCAAGAAGGGTGCTCTGAGAACCAGAAATGTAAGCATGTCAGCCACTGCTGCCTGAAAATCAGTAGAATCCACCAGAGGCTGCATTTCTGTGCATCTGATATATGCAGCTCATTACACTGAGCTATAGTCGCCTAATGCTAATTTCAACATCACACAGTGAGTAAAGTTACACAGCATGTTAACGCTGGCTTAAGGTGCTCCGAAGATATTATTTCCTTGGGAATGAATAAGAAGTAGAAGCATTGATTCCAAAAAATACGTATTTAAAAAAAATCATTCTTTCATGCTCCAAGCTAGAGATCAGTACGGATTTCACCAACGTCAGCTACATAGTAGGGCCCAAACTGTTGCAGCAGTTGTAGTACCTGTGCCTTTTATGTATTTTATAGGTCCTATTTATTTCTTTGATAACTGGAAAAAAAGAGAATCCCTTAGTTACAGTCAGATATGTTAACCGGAATGCATTGTTCAAGCACATTATTCCTCCAGACATCTTTTCAAAGTAGCAATATAATAGGATATTGACTGTATATGAATTGATGGAAAGAAAAAAGGGCAGTTGTGACCAAATCATTGAACTCTGCTGATTCAAGCTTCGATCAATAATGTATTAATTTAGATCCCTGAGCAGAAACCTTTTTTCCCCCTCTCACATTTTCTATTTTTCTTTTTTTTGGTCTCTTATCTCTCAGCATTTCAAAGGTACTCCATCATGGTCCTACGCAATGAAATGGAGGCAGTGAAATTGTGAAAGGTTGCCAGATTGTAACTTCTATATAAAATCTGCCATTGTGTTGCTGTGAAAAGACTTCTTAGTTATTGCAAGATACCGGAGAATAGTGAGTGAACTTTGGAGCGCTCACCCTCTTATTATCAAACTAACAGCAAACACTATCTTTTCATCTGCTGCTGTCTGCCTTAGCTGACATCTCTCATGTCCCAGTCAAGGTGCAAGATTCTCAGCTCTAGGCACCCTCTCAGCTATATATTTTTGGATTATTTGTTTCTGGAAAATATATTTCTATCTGGCGGTAGCAAATAAAATGGAAGGGGTTTTGTTAGACACCACTTTATATGTAACTATCTTATTATGGAAATAAGCATGAGTATCTAACATCTAAAAATACTATTTTTCAATTGTTTTCATGGAAGACAGAGAAACCAGAGCTGATATACTTCATTGTGATTTAAGAAATCCTGTATCCTGTATGTCGTAAGCTCTGTGTGTGACCGTGTACAAGTCATTTTGGTTGCCAGTTGAGAAAGCCCTGGAGAACATGCTTAATGCTGAAAATATGTCCCTGTTTATTCAAAAGGAGTAACGTGCTTGATACTAAACTAGGGCCTTTATACTTTCTGACCAGGAAGGGGAATTTTTCTATGCGTGCAGTTTGTTACATGGCTTCATTTCAGGAGTCCATATTATCAATTCGCTGTTTTGTTTTCCTTTCCACTGGAAATGTGGAACTCTGAATAATTCCCTGATCTGTCTTTCCACTTTGGGCTATAATCTACCTAAAGTTCAGAAGGTGTTGTATAATGGAAATGTCATCTGATGTGAGGCAGCCTGGTGCCACTGTAATACAAGCAATAAACAGCAATAGCTCAGAATATAATCTAATGGCTTTTTCCTTCTACAAATGAAGTCAGTGGCAAGGTCTTACATTAAGACTCAAAAAGAGAGAAAAAAGACATCATGGTTCATATATTCTCATAATTAGTCTCACAATGAAGTAGAAAACATGGCCTAATTTATGTGATGACCTGATCAAGTGAAATAGATCTCTTTAAAAACCGTGATCTGCAATTATTGGAGACAGAACTGCAGCAGGTTCGCTATGCATGCTTTAGCTCACCGTGAAAGAGATTTCTTTAACGCATTTTATTCTTATTCCTTTTGCACAGAATTACCAACTGTTACAACAAAACTGGAGAAGTAGAAAGGGAGCTTTCACACCAAATACTCCATAGCATATGTGTAATTTTAATTAATATTATACCCTTGTAAATATAGTTACAGGTGCAGATCACTTTGAAGCTAATAGATCTGCTCACATCACATACCCAGACTAGGAATGTATTTATGTACAAATATCCATATGTTAGATTATCCTGATCTGGTAGTTCTTTTCTTTTTATTCTATTTATCTAAAATAGCTCCCAGTGCAAGAACGAGATATAGGCAGGGCAGGGAAAGATGCTTGAAGTATTTTGGTCTTCTGTTTCTGGTCAGAAATTCATTTTCGAAATAGATTTTTTTAAACATTATGCCAACCACATGCTGCAAGTAGCATTTTCAGTGAACACAGTGCTCTCTGTCTATGTTTGGGAGGAGGTGAAAGCAATTAGCACAGTCTAAATCCAAGCCAGACGCTCAGAGAAGAGATGCCTTGCCACGTCCTGGTGCTGCTGGGAATTTACAAACAGGGAGCCCTGTTCAAGTATATTTGTTTGGTGAAGCTGAGGATGGGGCAAAACTCATCTATTGACATGACTTTAGAGTACTTATTTCTTATACACAATTCCCGCTGTAAAAATAAGACACTGCAATTTGACTTGAGCATAAACTATTAGAATTGAAGGGAGTGAAAAGGGAGATGGAGGGAAAAGGAAGATCAGGAAGACAGGACTGTCTGCTGGACCAGCCTTTCTGGAGGCAGTGCATGGGTTATTCTCCTGGTCTTTCTGCACTCCTCCAGCTGTGTTCTGGGCATCAACATAGGAGCACTTCAAAATCCAGCCCTCCCTTGTACAAGGCATTTTGAGAGCCTACTACTGAAAGCACAAGAAAGAACCAGAACGCTACGGCAAAAAGCTTGCTATTGGTAAAACTCCACACTGATTGCATGTTGCAAGTACACTGGGAAAAGATGAAAAGGTTTTGTTTCATCTGTGTGATTTAGGCAATAAGATGCAGTTTGTAAAACCTCTTAGGGAGTCTGGCTGATATTCAGGTAGTGCTGGGCAAAGAGATCACTCAAGTTCTGGTGTCATGCTCATGCCTACATAAAGACCTTCCATTTACTCCAGTTCTACTGCTTCTAGGAAATACACATTGCTAGAAAAAAACCAGAGCAAATAAGAACCAAAGAGAGACTGCACACAAAAGCAAGAGGTAAAAGAAATTCAAGACATGAGAAACACACTGAAAAATAAGATCACTCAGTTATATTTTCTTCCTTTCAGCTGATGTAAATCTGCGTCTTCTCAAGGTGGGAAGAGGAGAAACAGCCATTGCAAAAAGATAATGAAAACAGAGTTTTAATGTGAGGTCAACCAGCAGAAAGGCAAAAGTCATCAGAACCAAACAGACCCCAAAAGCTAACACCCCAACGAAACAGTCATTTGTTAAATTGACTTCAAACGTCCCCTCACAAAACCCCTGCTTCTCAGTCAGATCAAGAGATACAAGATTTTCACCAGGGAAAGTGAGAGAAACTTCTTCCTTGTTTTGCTGTAAGGTATGTGATGCCGGAATGAAGATGACTTACAAGTTTTCTCCTCTAAACCCAGTATTCTACTGTATCACCTTGAATTTGGCTTTCTCAAGCTCCTGGGAGGCAGTGAGGAATTTACTGAGAAAAAAAAGAGTGATCAAAAAAGACTTGCTGTTTCAAATAACAAGAAGTTGTGGCCCAGCAAAAGCGAACTCCTGCCATCTGAGTTACTCCTCATCTCTTAATCCTCAGGTCAGACTCAGCTCTTAACTCATCATGCCAGGTGGACTGGGAGATGTTTACGGGCCTTGCCCATTCAAGGAGCAAAATTTTAGGCGGAATGCACACGAGAAAACTATGAAACAGAACAAAGATGAAGTTTGGGCAGGCAAAATCCCAAGATATTTTCTCCTGAAATAACAGTGCCCTCAGTCCTCAACTCTGTGGAATGAAGTATATAAACTTCTTTGAGTAGTTATTTTACACCTCCAGACATAATCCTGAAAACAGAGTTATTTTTGATTCTCCCATTTCCTTTAGATAATTGTGGTTGTGGAGAAGACATGAATATGCTAGTGGTATGCGACGAAATCTGAAATTTGAGATAGATTATATATTCCCAGTTGAGAACATTGCAATTGATTTATTCAAAATGCAGCCTATCATTATAAGTCAAGGACTCTTAGAAATATAAGAGTTCTGAATTAAGATGTCAATTTTTTCCTTTAAAAGTAGGAATTTGCCATCCTTCTTCTCCTATGTATGCTCTAGATTAATTGACACAAGCTTTATATTGAATAATAAGCTTTAATGAAGACAGTCGCTCGGTAGGACTGTTGTGAACTCATTTTGCCATTGCCCTGGGCAACATTGGCTCTGCCTCCATTGTTAAAAAAAGCTCTGTTTTCTAAGGCAGGGAACTGGCATATCTTATTTTACCCACATTGATTCTATATATAGAGAATAATTTTTAGAGTGGTCTATGTTTAAATACATACTTGCATTGATTTTATTTACTACATCTGATTTACTTTTGTAAAGAGTTTCATTTGCTTTTCCTTGTTGATGTGTTTACATTATTAAGAGATCTTCAGTGAATTCCAGTTTTGTGCATCAGAAATATTATTTTTAAAAATCATCTTATAAATGTCCACCATCTCCTTCAAATGCTAAATACTCAGGAGACTGGATTTGCTTTTCCAAGTGCATTATTATGAGACATAATAAATCATAATTAGAATTTTAGTGTAATATATTATTAAAGCAGTGCTGTTTAAACGTTCTGGCAAATGCCATTGCTGTTGTCTTAGGTGTTCAATAAGCACTATCTCAATTTAATGGGCCTCTCATAAACCAATTAGGAATTTAAGATTTATTTTCCTTCTACATTTCCTAGGTAATCTTAAACTTCTCATTCTTTGAAGCCGAAGTCTTTTTCTGTTCCAGAAAGACTTCTGAAGCTTAAATTGAGCCAGATTAATTTTTGTACAAATTAATCACCAGTTGGTTCATTTTTGTGAAAACATATTGCTGAAGATGACAAAGGAAATGTAAAGGTACCAGGAAATGTTAGCGATTTTACATGTACCTATTTGAGATGCAGTATCCCAGTTCAGTGAGGTTATTTTGAACTCCCTGTACCAAGGTAGTTTGTTTTCCAGAGATTCTGGGTAATGCAGAGTGATGTATGCTGAACCAGGCACCCATTTGCTCTTGGCTGCTGTTCAGAAGCGTAATTGTTTATACAAAATATCGTCTTCATTTTTTCCCCCTGTGAACTTTGTAAGGATTCCTTTCACCATATGTAGAGACAAGGAAAGCAAATGACGCTGACAGCTATTGGCCTATAGAGGTTAATCGCTTTTAAATGAAACCTAAGGCCAGACTTTTCTTGTTAACTATAAAATATTATTCCCCGAGCTTTGCCTATTTTCAGTCTTAAATATCAGGTTTTTCACTTAATTGCTTGAGCATACGTATGCTGAAAACACCCATTCTGAAGCAATGTTATGCACACCTCTTGCCACATTGCGTAGGCTGATCTATTGTTACCCATCTCATTCATTAAGAGCTGATAACTCTTCAAGCAAATTCCTAGGAAAGATTTCATACTGCAAGGTCCAAAGAGGCTTTTTGTACATTTATTAGGCTTATCTCCTATGGCTTTTCTTTAATGCTCCTACCAATTTCACGTTCCGAAATAATGCTAAAACCCATGTTGGGATTCCTTCGCTTATTTAATTATGCATAAAGTTTTGAGGAACTATGCTTAGATTTTTATAGGGAGATCATTATATAGCATGCATTTTGTTTCTCCTTTTGAGATACCGAATGTCTTGAGGATAAGATGTGAACACATTACAAATTAAAGCAACTTAAATAGCAATGGTAGGTAAAATAAAGTCAGGCTGTATGGAATAATGTGATGCAATTGATGTTACGCAGTGGGTACACCTGCACCTTAACTCTAGGGGGACAACCAAAACGCAATATGTTTACAAATGTTCTCACACAGCGTGCGCTACCACCCTGCAAGCTCTTTCCATGGTTTCTAGTCACTTTTTATTCACCCTTTTTAATAGAGAAAACCCCTCATAATTGCAAGAAGAAATCTGCACAGATCGCCTCCCAAGGCATGAGTACACCGAGCTGAGGGCACTGGGAGGGAGATGTCCCTTTTACTCGTTAGCTGAGAACTTTCAGTACAGAATCATGCAGAGAACCCCAAGAAGGACCCCGTATAACCGCATTGTCCCAGGGCCAGGAGAGATTAGAGCATCAAGGGAGCTCTGTGCAGTTCTTGGGAGCTGATTTCAGGGCTACCCAGAGCTGCAAGCTTACAAACAGCTTCTGTACAGAAGCCTCGAAAGGCTCACCAAGGTATAAAATAATAACCACATAATCAAAAGGCATCCAGTGTTTATGACCAAGCATTCTGCACCTCAAAGGTGCACATCTTACATTCATCTACAGATATTCTCTTTTAATACTTTGCATTTTGCCCTGTTCTGGTAATTACATTTTGTTATGACTAGTCCACTGTTGATTGATAGGTGGAGCTGACACTTAATTAGGATTTTGAGCCCACTTCCTCTAAAGCCAACGACAAAACCTCTATCGATTTCAAACAGCACAGGATAAAGCTGTAAAGAACAAGCTCTTATTGTACTCATATCAAATAGATTGCTAATACCTAGAAAATGCTGAAAGATGATGACTATTTGTGAGGAGACACTGGGAGGCAAAGATGCCTTGTGTTCTGCTACACATTTCAGATTTTTTCAGTATTGTGTACTGAAAAGATAACCTACCTGACTTGGGGAAATCAGTTCAATTTATCACAAATCAGAGCAGGATAATGAGAAATAAACCAAATCTCAGCCGTGGCCAGCAGCGAGTCCGTCTTGGAGCGGGTTGGCATTGGCTCCATCAGACACAGGGGAAGCTTCTAGCAGCTTCTCACAGAAGCCACCCCTGCTACCAGAACCTTGCTGAACAAACCCAGTACAAATAGCTACTTTTGTAATGCATAGGTTTGTCATTTGAAATGAGATAATTGTCAAATGAAATGAAACCGTTTTACAGCGGTATGTTCATTTTCTCTTACTACGCTTTCCAAAATACCATGGGAATTTTGCTGCTGGCTTCAGCACGTCCCTGAATTCATTCCAGAAATCTGACAGATTTATGGAAAGCAGGTTTCAGCGTGTTGTTCCCCTCTCTACTTCATAGAACAATAATATTGTATTTATAACATCTTGCTTTCTGTATGTGCACATTTCCTTTTCCACAGAGGGAAAGAGTTTATAAACAATCACCCTAAAGTGATGTGGATAAGGAAGAACATCAGTAGGACAATAAATTCTTCCACTGGAGCCTGGGGTTGCAATGACATACAATTCTTTTCCACAGCAAAGCTGGCACCCAAGTCCTAACACTATTTTGGGCCACGCCACTGTTCGTTTTCCCTTCAGTTGTGCTGGTACACTTTTTTGTGGTACACTGTCATTCAGAGGTGAGAACAAAGACGAAACTTCTAAGATGCTGGAGAAGACAGGGTGTATCTAAAGCGGATTCATTCATGGAGATCTACTTTAAAGTGCAGAGAGAAGAAATATTTATGTGTAAATCACTGACTCGTATCGTTTGAGTAATTTGTATTAAGTATAATGAATCATGAGTCCTAACACTCTCAACATTCCAGTCCTAGAATTAATAAGGCATCGGTTTGTATGCAAGAGTTATAAGTATCAGAAATCTTTTACAATGACTTTGACAAAGTGTTTTATTTTTTTAGCTGTGGCATTTTAGAGTTACTAGAACAGAGCTGGGTTCGTGCTGCTGCAGTGGGCAGATGTCACGTATCTAGTGGAGTTCTTCACCCATCGGGTTTGGGTCTCTGAGAAATCATGCTTGAAATTAGCCTTGCAGGAAGGCACACCTTCAGGAGGCTCGACAGCTGAGCTGCAACAGCAAGCAGATAATCCCTTTTCCAGGCTGTGGATTTAGCATGGTGGCTTAGGAACTCCACATTTCACACTCCTATCTCCTTCCTTGTCCAGAGGCAGTCAGACCATTGGCAGCCCACGCACCTAAGAACAAGAGCATCTCCTTCTGCTGCAGCCGCAATGCCTGTCCCGCAAGCAGGAGCAGCTGCAGAGGGGAGAGAGTTGTTGCCTCCTACCAGGTGGAAATGATTACAGAAATAATAGTGATCTGCACTGGCCAAGTTATGGCCCTGCGCTTCCCAAATGAGTTAAATTAGTACAACTGCAGCCTGATTAAACCGCATCTCTTGCATCTTAATTTCTTTCTGGTATATCTGGCTCTATCAGGCTCCTTCCAATGGATTCACATTTCCATTTAGAATATCACACCAGCCTTGCAGATCAAAGTGGACATTTATCAGAGTCCTTTGCAACGAATACTTACATTCTAATGGGGCTCTCAAAAACTAATTTAGAATACACCAGCCTACATAGATCTTATTTTCATTGCAAGTTGCTTTTAAATAAATGTCTGATAATGCCAAGAAAATGAAAAATGAATTTGCATAAAATGGATTTTTTTTTTTTTAAGTCTGCTAAATGCATACAGAAATACATTTATCTGATGGGATATATGAGGGAACTGGACAAACAAAAAGGCCTCTTCTGTCTAGAAAGATATGTGGCAGTAACTAATTTATGAGAAATTATACATAGTGTTATATACTTACTGGTGGGAACTTAAGAACATAAATCAATGATAAAATCACAGCTAAATCTGCTTACATTATTTTTCAGGGAAATGTAATTGTATTGTTGAATAGGTTTTAATTTCCACACTATTAAGGCCATAACAAAAAACCAAACTAATCAAACAAACAAAAAAAAGTAGTTGATGGAATCATATATGGAAGGATGTAGAATTACCTTAGAAGGGTGCATGAACTACAGCATTGATAACTACTTTATTAGGGTCTTGACCACTTTATTTGCATTTTTATTTTAATATTTTTTTCTACAAAAAAAAAGCCTCACAGGTCTGATGTGGGAGATTTTTTTGGGATTTTAAGAGCTACACAGTACAAGTATTTTAGGTGTTCAATAACAGGAATAAAAATAAGTAAGAAAAAGGCTACAGCCATGATTCAACATTTGGATCATTAGCTTGCTCCTCAAATAGAATACGGGTCCACCTGAACTTTGCATGAAGTATTATTCTGCTGTAAAAATCTTGGTAAATATGATCAATCTCCAAGAGCAAGAATATTCAAATGCTCCTGTGATTAGGTTAGTTCTAAAACAAGCAGAAAAGGTTGCTCTGGGATAGCAGAAGCATATAATTAAGTTGCACAGATTTAACATATTAATTACAAGCTAATAATAATGGTTTACGTACCCCATAGCTGGGGGCTTCCAGAGATGTTAGAAAATACATCATGATTATTATTACGACTACCAAAAAATTCAGAAATATTCCCTATTAGAGTTCTGACTTTTCTATGACATTTCTGTTTCATATCTCAAAACGGGGATAGTTTTCAGAAACAGAAATACATAGCTTTTTACAATACACAGCCTAACAAGAAGCTAGAAATAGTCAAGAGAGAAGTGTGTTGCTGACTTTAAAACTTATTTTTCCCACTATCGTACTGCTCCTGCACTCATCTGATGTCTGTATGGCCTGTGAACTGTCTCTACAGCACCCACAGCTGCCGGGTCTAAGCTGGTGATACTCATGTGCTTGCTAATAAGTAAGTTCAAGAAATTCAAGATGTTCACCTTGATCCTTCAAACAGAAACATCACGCACAACAGTTTGAAAAAATCCACTACATTCAGAATCAGAAGAAAATCAGAATTTCTACAATCCCTCCAGCTCATCCCACCACGAAAACCACCTGAAAGGCATTTTGTGCTGTCGTATTTCTGACGTGTATCTCACCAGCAGGGATCACAGACATACAGAATTTATTAGAAACAGAGGTTATTCCCAAAAGTATACAACATGCTATTTTCAGGCCAGTTGTTTTGAAGCAGAGAAAGCTTTTGTCTCAGGTGAGTCATGGATTTAAATGTGTCAGAGAGGATCAGTGAGGTACGCCTCCTCTGAAGAGTTATCACCACTGAGGTTTGGTGTTATGGCAGGTAGGGAACATCACTGAGATAATCTGAAGATGCTCTTGGCCTTTGGCAGCAGTTCACACCTCCCTTCTCACCATAATACTACACTTTAAAATAAGCAGACCTGGCAAGAATCTTCTAGTAAGTTGTTTATCGTGATCAAAACAGCCTCTGGTGCAATATCCTCCAAGCTAGATCAATAAATAACTCTCCATTACAACTGCAGGTTTTAAAGGGTAATAACAGTTGATGACAACTACTTGGCCTCTGCCTTAGGTCAAGCTCTTCGCCTAGGAAATGTAGAGCATTGAATAATTTGGCTAATTATACCTTTATAGCCAAATTCGCAAGTAATCAAGTAATTCTGTCCTTAACTAACTGAATTTTCCCCGGACTATTTTTCAGATAAGACCAGTTTTCAGAATAAAAGTGGAAGATACACCAGATACTAGATTTTAAGAAGGTGAAAGTATTTAGCAGCACTTGCCTGTACAGAATAATTTCTAATCACATATCTATGTTGTCAACATGAATTTCCCTTGACCTTTGCCTCTCATTTATACATAAATTAATAATTTAATATTTACTGATATCAGTATCGATGACATCACTGTAATGATAACACCTGTTTCTCCTTCTGCAATTAGGGGATAGACCAAGGTATTCCAAGGTGACTGGTAAAGTATATTTTTTATTTCAAGAAGCTCTAAAGAGGTCTGTCCACCACAGCATTAATGTTTAACTCTTGAGAAGCAGGGCGGTCTGAAAGATGACTAAATTAAGCATCCAAAGAAGCCCTCATAATTATTCCTCTATTTTTTCAATCATCTTGCCCTGCTTGTGACTGCAGGGTAGATACGAACCTTGCAAGTGTTTCAGTTCTGCAGCATTAGTGGTGTTTCTGCAGATCCAGGTGGGATTATTCTTGAGTTACTTCAAATGCAGCCGCAGCATTAAAGCTGAGGGTCCAACACAAACCTCCAATATTTACACAAATGTAAGCTTTATCCTAAATCCAATTTTAATTATAAAGTATTTTATGGTAAACTGGTATTTCTACGTGTGTCCAAGCTCACATACACCGAGATCTACAAATTTACTGTTCCCTAAGAGCGCTATCTAACCCTGCAAGATCAGCTGAGCTGTTCAAGAAATCAGAGCTTCTGTTTGCAAACCTCATGAGCTGGCATAAAACACTAAGGTAACATTCAGACGCGGTATTTATTATACATGACAAGAGATAATAAGGTGTTATTAATACATAATAAGTATCATATATTAGGAATGTAATGAAGATGCAGTCTCTGACTTCAAACCAATTACATCCTTCCACTGTTTGATGCTGCAAATTTTTTTCCCAATTTTCTTAAGAGTTGAAAGGGAATAGCATCAATGCTTCCTGAATGGTTTTTTTAGATCTGATCATAACGTTGCCAATCTTTCCGGTGAGCCTCAGTAGTATTTTCTAACTGAACTCTGAGACACACGTGAATATATCACAAACCCATCTTTGTCTCTAACAGAAGGAAATTTTTGCAAAAAGGAAAACTGAATACGGCACCATACCTGCAGCCTAGGAGGTCTGAAAGCCAAAAGGTAAATTCAAAGCTACACACACTGTCTGTAGATCAGACTCATGGAAGCCTGATTCTTGTAATTTCCATGCTTGAGAATGGCAGTACTGTGGATGAGTTAGAATGCCCTGTTTCCTCACTTGTTCCTTGAGTAGATTTTTCAATATTTTATTTCATTACCCTTTAATTAAGTTTTTAAGACTCTATAGCTCATTGGAGCAGCTCCAGATTCCAATAGCAGGTAAATATTAATATTATTCATCATTGTCATTCAAACCCAGGATTCTCTCCTACCTTGTTGTGTTCATACCAAAAAAGCATCTAATTGAAAGTGTTATATTTAATTAACAAATGAGTTTGCCTGTGGTAGTTCAAGCTAAATACTGAGAGGAGGATTTATCAAGTCTGCTCCATTGAAAGCCTGCTGGAAAGGGAGATGCTTCTTGAAATAAGACCAATACCAAAAATGTACGATGCCCTAGAGTTGCTGTTAAAAATAATTGTTATGACTATACATTAAAATGTCATACAATTATAAGCCCACGACAGCTGTTAAGAGTAGTGATGTTCCAGACTAAATAGCATCTTTATCTTGAAAGATTCAAAAAAAGTGAAAAATAAAACCCTGCACTAAGCAAAGGAATCTTCAACTGATGCTGAACATGTCTAAGATGCTGCAAAGCTATAGAAAAAGAAACAGGGTTATTTTAAAAAAGCTACAAAAGGAGCATGGAGGGTTTCAGAAGTCTCTCACAATTGAAAAGTCTCACTCTTCTGAATAAACAACTTTCATTTCTTTTTCCTACCTGACTTTAAAATGAAGGAGTCAGCCCATTAAGATCAAACAAGGGAAAGGAGGTACTGTATGTTTAACTTACTCTGCTACGCAATCAAGTGCGGAAAAACCTTCAAGTAACCAACAAACACCACCAGTTACTAGGTAACACTATGTTTTAATTTTTTTTTTTTTTTTACTTTCTATTACAGATTTTAGCAGAAACATTTTGAATAATTGAAATTTTAATTCATTCCTGAATATGTAAAAAATTTTAGAAGTATGTTAGCATCTGAATTCCCTAAAATTTCTCTTCTAATGAAAATTTCAACGGCCCTCGGTAGCATCCTATCCTCTACCCAGTGAACAGAGTTCTAGTATCTGCTTTTCCCTGCATTTGTGAAAATAAATGCCTGGGGACAGTTTCTGTCAAGAGAAATAAACCTCACCAGGCAGATAAAAGTGGGCGAGCAGGAAGCCCATTAAAGCCAGCATCTTTCAGTGTGAAAGGAAAGTGGTAAGAGCAGATCCTTGCTTTCTATGGCTGATGATATTCCCATAAACAAGCATTTGGTTAATGACACCTTATCTCACCTCTAGAGAACCTGTCTGGACAAGACGATTGGGGTTGGGTTTTTTCTGCTTCACAGCAGTATTATTTTGCGTTCTAAACTAAAAAAAACCCCAGTTTTCTACATTGGCAGAGCCTGGGCTGCTCTTGAGATGGAGGTTTCATCACCACATTTAATGAGTGGTTTCATCTCTAAGGGTTTGCATATATGGGGGTCACTTCAGGCACGTTCATCCAACTCGATGTGACCATGCTGGCTGAAGCCCAGCTGGCTGCTGGAGCTTCACTACAGCAGG
Source organism: Coracias cyanogaster (assembly GCA_033124195.1). NCBI lineage: Eukaryota > Metazoa > Chordata > Aves > Coraciiformes > Coraciidae > Coracias > Coracias cyanogaster. Next base: position 154,971 of record JAVSBS010020048.1, read on the forward strand.
ACACTGTCTGGGGGATTTATCCTGGAGTTTCTGAATGATTGGCTTCATCACACCACTGAAAACTTCCTGGAATAACATGATCTCATTTTATAGTACACAGTGTATCTAAGAAATAGGCTGTTAGGAATGCAGCTCATGGATTTAACCTTGTAAACTAAAGGGGGCTTGCGCTGTTGTGAACAATAACACAGGAGGTGTTTTAAAACTGTACCTGGCTTCGGTTTGCCTGAATTTTCCTCTTAGCCCTTTGCAAAAAAGCTCCAAGCCTCTAGGCAATGAACGGTGAAGTCGGATGATCAACAGCAGCCTTTTCGACTGCTGAAACGAACCAGAAGTACATAATATATGACTAGTCAGGGTGTCTGGCTTTTAAACGGGTACCAACATGAATTATTCTTGTCCCTTTGGAGGGACAGATAACATCATCGCAGAGATTTGTAAATCTATCCCCTGCTCATCCTTCACTGCAATTTGTGCCGCTCTGGTTTTGTGTCTAGACCCTTCTGAGTGCAGAGTCCGGCTCACTGAGCATCACTCAGCTAATGTCATCCTCGGCTCTGCGGACTGTGTTTTATCTTGAAATGCGTGTGAAAAAGCAGACAGTGTGAGCTAACCTATACTTATCGAGGCTGACATAGCAAGAGGAAATTCTGTTGAAGGAAGACGTGGAAATTTAGCATGCAGATGACAGACAAAGCCATATTAAATTCCCAGGGTTGTGTGGCCAGCGATGTCTCTCTTTCTCTGACAGATTACTATTTGTTGTTTTGCTTGTCACCCTTTTGACGGCAATTTGCTGCTTCACATCGGTCATTCTTGGGCCTTCTTGCTGACAGGCACATGAGAAGAAGGGTGCAGAATATTTTTCTTAGCATTTCTACACTCCTAGGTGCTTCCCAAAGAGAAAAGAGCAATGCCTAAATTGCATGAGGCGGCAAAACCACTGACTTTTTTGTATTTCACACACTCACACACGTGCACACACAGACTCACACACAAAACCATGGAGAAGCCAGACAGATTTGCCTGCAGGGTTCAGGCTGAGTTGAAGAACAAACTGTTTTAATGAATATTTTGATCAATCTTGCCAAATTGATTTAGAGCGTGAGTGCAGTCTGAGAATTTTTCTCGTTAGTACTGAACTTCATGATCGAGGAACATGGAGTGGTGAGCTCATTAGTATCAGCCTGCCTATGTCTGAAGGCGCTCATGATGACAGGATGACACAAGTGACGAGAGACAGGGGCTGTGGTGCTGCATCTTAAAAACATCCCTTGCAGTGCTGCTCCGAAATATTAATTTTACTAACATCGTTCTTACGTTGAATTAATAGAAGAATGAGGCGATTTTAAAGTATTGCCCTAAAAGGAAATCTGCCGGCTCCTTAGCAAACAGTGGAACAAACTCTAACATCTGCTCTGCACTAACATCTCATGTGCTTCCAAAGCAGGGATATCTGGCATATATAGATGCCTAAATATGTGTTCTTAGTAAAACATCGTTACAAATGAAGGAACAAAAAGAAAAGCGAGAGTAAGAGCACGGATGAAACACGCAGACCTGTGATGCCATGAGGGCCTGGCAACCTACCTTGACCATAGCCAAAGTGCGGCAGCAGTTCCAAGGAGCCCTGGAGTGGCCACTACAGAATAGTGTGCCAGCTGAAAACATTTCTTCCTAACTCCCGTGAGACAGGAGCTGCCTCATGACCTGAAGGACTGAACTTTATGTCCTCTGTAAAAGCACTTTCTGCTCTCTAATGTAACATAATAACTTCTGATTATACATTAAAAAGTCGGCTCTTCCTAAATCCCGCTACGTTCTTGGCCTCAGTGCTACCCTATGGCAACAAGTCCCACAGGTTAATTACACGCTTTGTAAAAATGTCTTAATCCATTTTAAATCTGTTGCTTTTTAGTACTTTTGAATACCCTTTTCTTCTTCTGTTGTAGGAAAATTTATATAGTAGCATAGCTCTACAATGTGCAGTTCATACGCTTATTTCAGCTTTTCCCTTTTTTGATATGCTTGAAATAGCCCCAAACTCATCATGACTTTAATATTTTTAACACCAGTTTCTTAATCACACTGTCTCTGTCCTGTCTTTGAAACAGATAGATCAGAAAGGATCTTGTCATACCAGGTATAATCACTTTCATCACAGACATTTTCTAGGTTGTTCCTTGTTTGTTATATCCTAACGTTTTTATTTCTCTGTCTTCTCTATGCTACTCACAGCAATCGTAAGGATTTCTGTTTCTCTCCTAGAGTACTCTGAATTTAGAATTCCAGGTGCAGCTTTATAAAAGGTATGGAAAAATGATTTTACCAAGGTTAATGAAGTGTATTGTGAACAGCTGATCTTTGTGCTATGAGATCAGGAGACACAGGTCTGGAAGACCTGGCTGCTAGTTCCGACATTTCAGTTTTCACATAGACAACTGAAAAGCTATATTATTTCTTCCTTCTTCCTCTGATTTAGTTGGCCTGGGAGCATGGAACAAGTTTTCCTCTCAAGTGCTTTGTTGGGCTTCTGGTGTAAGTCTATGGAAATCTACAGAATTACAATGACATGGGTATATAACAGAGAAAAATCTCTCCCCAGTTACTTATTGAGAACTTTATATAAATTGCAGATACCTATAAACATGTAAGAGCAAGTTAAAATTAAAATTATGATTTTGTTGAATGTATTTTTCTTGATACTATTTTTTTTTTTTTTTGCAAAAGATTGTATCTTTCTCACACTTCATAAAAGCAACCAATCAATTCAGGGAAGTTTGAATGTTCATTCCAGGTCACAAGGACTGTATTTTTAAACACAGCTCCAGTGTCTCATGGGATCTGCAATTCCTTCTCATCCTTCTCTTATTGCTGCAGCCAGACCTGGTGATACAGCCACGAATCCCTGCCAGCGAGCCAGGCAGAAGGAAGGGATACCTGGAGGGATTCTCTCAGAGGAAGCTGTCGTCAGCTTCCAGGCTTAACAAAACATAAATGTGATCTGAGCAAAGGCATGAAAGTTAGCCTCTAGAGTCCTGGAGGTTACTGAGGCAATCCAAAAAGATACCAGGCCACTGGGATAAATTCATACATTTTAATCGATTTGTTTATGCATCTGTGTTTGAATTACTGTATGGTGTTAATTAACCTTGCAATCACCCACTGCAAATTACTAGAGTTCTTATGGTGCTGAGCTGAAAAGCGTGATATTTAACCACAACTTAGAATACTATATGCTATCCAAGTATTTTCTGATGTCAGACCCCTTGAGTGCTCACCTTTGTCTTTAAAACCTAAAAGGAAAGGTTTATTTGAAAATCTTAGTTGCTATTCTGCAATGGTGAATTTTGCCTGCCCTTTACAGTTTGAGAAGCTGTGTGTCTGCTTTAAGGGCACCATAAAAAGTTACGTGCTACCGTTTTCAACAGAAAAATATTTATGCATGTCAGAATTATTTATGTACTGTTAATTGAAGTGAAACAATTTGCACGTCTGTTTTTTCATGTTCAAATCACTAATTATGTTGTAAACAACCAAATTAATCTGCACTAACTGAAATGTAACTGTATATACTCTTAATGATCAAAGGGGTTTTTTTTTTAATCTGATTTTATTCCGTATGATGTTAAACATTTGCTTTCAAATACAGCAAGGTAGAAGAGAAAGCACCAATAATTAACTTTGAGGCAGAATCCAAATGATTAGCTTTGATTTATAGCTAAAACTATCTGGGCTCAAGAACATGATATCCAGAAAGAATCACTGTCTAAGAAAGTATTTCTTCCCTGTGAGTCTAAGAAAGTACACTGGATGAATTTTTTCATACATACTACATAACGTGAAGCTATCAGAATGATTTCAGACACGCTGTGCCATCTTCTTTCATCTGTCAACAGACTAGTTGGTGTGTTTGCTCAATACAGCTATATCTTTAATCAGAGTAAAAGACAATTTGACAGACTGCAATTATTTTAATTGCCGTGGAAAGACAGAGAGCTAAATTATAAGAGAAACTTTATTTTCAAACTTCGGTGTGCTCCAGAACTAAGATTTCAGACACCTAATGAACTTCTGAGCTATGAGCGTTGTCCTGTCAGAACTGCAATAACTTTTTCTGAAAGGACACATCCAATGAAGAAAAATATTTTTATCTATGTTAACACTGTTAACTTTGAAAAAACTTGGTTTTGAAGCACTTTCAGCGTTTCTGTTGTACAAAATAAATACCAAGTAGCTTGTTCAGCAATGGTGCTTTTTGTTCTTCTTTCTGTACTCATAAACTGTTTTTGACAGGAGCAGATCTATGTTTATTTGACAATTAAAATAAAATAAAAACAATTTTGATTGCTGACGTTACTCTCTCTACCCCTCCAAGCTGTGTTCAGTTGTCAGAAACAGAACAGAAAACAGAGTTTCTGGGTTTCAGGTTGCAAACCATCATTATCACGTAGCAGGATTTCTACATAAAACCTGCATCTGCTGTAGCCTGGGACATATCAGAGCCTCCCTCAGCCATAGAAAACCCACACTACAAAACAAAAGACATCCAAACATTCTCAGGATCTTGGAGCCTTCTTCCTGAGTATTTGTGTATGTGTGTCCTCCTGCTTTTACCCTGCCCGAGAGGGCTAGATCCTCAGCTCTGATGAGGCTTTCTCTATTTGTTGCCACCATCATCGAAAACAACCAGGTTTTGGGGGTCTTTTCAACTCAACGTGAAAAGAGAAGCTCTGGGAATTTCTTGTTTGACATCACTGGATAGCCAGGGGAGGCATCAGTTCGAGACTTGATGGCACATAGTTTAGGCTGTCACTTAGGTCACACAGCTCAGGCTTTAGTAACTTCCTTTGAGAAAATCTTTTATTTTGGAAACTCTGTGGCCAGAAATATATACCAGAAGCAGAAACATGCAGGAATCTCTCCCAAAGAGCCTATGCCACTGAGTGAGAAATGGAGTAGATGAGAAAGATTTTCAGTTCTCTTTGACACATTCCCACCCAATTTCTTTGATTTATCATCTGTTAATGAAAAGACTGGGCACGATACTGTACAGAGTAGAACACAGTGGAATGGAGGTTTACTTGTAAGTAAAGGTTATATAATATAAATAACTGCAGTTGGGAAAAAACCCAGATAGGCTTATCAATAAATAGTCTGGGGTTGTTTTTTTCAGCTATAGCTATATCCCTAATTAATACTACTAGAAGGGCTGTAATTTTCTTGCCTGTTAGTCCACGTAGATAAGCTCGACCAAATTCTCACATGAGGGACTATGTCACAAAGCCTGGGACAGGGCTTGGCTGCGGAAATATCTTAGAGCCACTTGTGCACCTTGAGCAGTCCTGCAGCTGTTAAATGATTACTTGCTACAAAGTCTGATGGAAAAGACAGCACTTTTGTTCGAGTTGGCAAGTGATAGCTGGAATCCTCCGAGAACTAGTTAAAATAAGTTCCACTGCAGATGGCTCTACAGAAAAGTGGTTATTGGAAAAATGGATCATAAACATTGTATATATTCATTCATTCCCTGAAACAGTAACTTTTTTAATGATTAGCTTTTCCCCGCATGCAAACAGCATGCTGACACGGTACCGAATGCTTCTGGGGCACGAGAACTGGTAATTAGTGCCTTTGAGAGGGACACAAGCGTGGTAATCTTGTAGAGGTTTAAGTTTGCTGAGTTTGTGGTGGGAGACAGGAAGCATAAATGAGTCAAAAATAAGCAGATGGAGGACCCTATTATTTGGTTAAATCCTCAGCAACGTCTGATCCCCAGCTGGCAAACAGAAGAGTATTGCTTCATGAAGGTGACTTTTCCAACTAAGCAGCAACAAGCAGACAGGCGGGGGGTTTAATACTCCAGTACCTTTCATGGAAATACAATCGCAGATCCTGTGATGGTCTCAATCGCTGGGTGAGGTGTTCCCCTAATTGCTAGGAAAGGTCTGTGTGGAAGTAATTAAACATTAAACACCATCTGTTCAGACCTTAGCAGGGGTGAGTCGGCATAACTCCCATGAAATGGAGTATCTGCCCTGACTACCGTTACACAAAAATGATCCCTGTCTTTACCTTTCCCTGGCCACTCTTACACATGGAAAAATCCCAAGAAACTGTTTCTTCCCCTCTCTAGTTCTATCATATCAATTTGTGTTATCCAATGGTAAGTCTGAGTCCAATTTATTCACAGTGAGTACTTAAAGCTTATTGTAACCATGACTTTCTTTCAGTTGTGCAAGACTTCAATAAACCTGCAGAGCTTCATCTGCTGAGCTCTGCAAGTGTTTTTCGCAGGCTAGCATTGTAAGACATGCACAAAAGATTTCTTGTTGATTATATATATAATCTCTTTAAGTCTACTCTCCTGTTGTAAATATGTTCTATAGCAAAACATGTTTTGAACTCCGTTTTTCAGGCAAAAGCTGAAGAAACCTGAGCGATTAAGGAAAATCCAACACAAATGACAATTTAGAGCAAACCAAAAGTCGTTATTTTAAAAAAATAAATTAATTTCAAGTAAGGACAAAGAAACAGGTGCTTTTAAAGATGAGACAGGAAGTTTTGGTAAGACAGCAATGAGAAGTGCCTCAGGGTGCAAGTGCTGCCAGGACGTAAGACGCAAGACAAAGATTAGGGCTGACCAAGGCCACATATGAGGCCATAGGGACAATGACAGAACAGCTTTCTGGGAAGGAACACAGCTACTCACAGTCTTCAGGGTAAAATATGACTCCAAGGAAGGTTAGAAGGGAAAAAATAAAAATCATTACTACCAGAAATGTAATGCAGTGTGATGTTCCCTTCTGGGTGAAGTATGTGAAATAATGACATTTGTGCTGCTTAATTTTGAGATTTGGAACATGCCACCCCTGTCTTTCAGAATATTATGTCTATCAGTTCATGAAAAGGATTATGAGATATGTTATTATATTATTAGATAAGTTTTTGAATAGATGAGCATAGTTTTCATTTTGTAAGCTTGATTTGTCAGTTGATAGGAAACAGTGCATAAGGGGAAAAATAGCAGTTTCTACCTCGATATAGCTCAGAATGCTGAACTAATTACCCACCACTTGTAATGGGGAAATTTAGAAAAATGCTTAGTATCACTAAAAAAGCCTTGCATTATGAGGAGGTTGTGGTTATAAGGGTATTCTATATGGTACGGAACTTTTTTTACACACCAGACATAAGGTATTGGAAAGTGAAAGAGTACTTAAACCAGGATCAGATAGGTTCCGCCACTGCAAAACACACGGTCACATTTTATTAGATCTACTGCTGCTTATGATGACTGAAACAGAGGCATCTCTTTAAATAAGAGTGGAATTCAATTATGCATATTCATGGGACTGTTTTAAAGCAACCTTCAGCTGCCATTTGAGAAGTCCTGGGCAACCCAGGACAACCATTCTGTGCTGTGGCAACAGGCGAAGGTCCAAGATTCCCAACAGTTCTAGGCTTAACACCAAGCTCTGGATTCCCCATCTGCACTGGCTGCTGAGGGATGGATATTTGCAGAGCCTGAACAATAGCATCTTTATAAATTCAACAATAAATGAAAATGTGATTGATTTTTAATCTTTGTGGGTACTTCAACTCCGAATTGTCACGTCATTTCCACTTGTATAGACTCTACTTCTACCACCAACAGTGATAAAGACATCTTTTACAGCTGTATTTTACAAGGCAACTCAGCGCTGGCATTAATATGCAGAGCCCCTTGACAATTGCAGAGACATTTGCCTCCACAATACTGAAATATTCATTTGTACACGTGCATTTTCCTGGCAGCTTCTTCCCAAGACCTTTAAAATTATTGCTCTATTCTGATCTCCAAGTGTACAAAGGTATAGCATTCTGTTGTATGCAGTAAGCACGAAGACACACAAACGAAGATGTAAATCCTCATCCTACGAAGCATGTTGTGAGTGGGGTGTGCTAGGACTTGAGCTGGTCTACAATGGGACAGAACGAAGCCTATCAGAAGCTGAGGCAGAACAGATCCTGCAGAGTGGAGCCATTTCCACCCAATCTGCTGCCACATCTTTTTCATACTACATCACCTATAACCATGTATCACCCAGTAGTCCCTCACTATTCACTACTGCATTCCTAAAACACTCCAGCGCATGAAAGAATGGGATGGAGAGAAACTTCACTGAAGGTGCTTCTCAATTTGCCTTTTTATTCTATCGCTTCACCATGTTGTTTGTGTAATCATTGCTATATTTTATTTTACAGCACGTGCAATGAAGCTGTTTCAGTCTCCCTAATCCTATCTCACAGATTTAGACAAGTATTCTTTTGTTCACAGAGCAGTTAAATAGCGTGGTTTTTTTCTGCAGGCAGCTCATAATATATTGGCATTTGAAAGTTAAACACTGACTAGGTTAGATATTCATAACAATAGTGGATAAATATTAGATACTAGATCAAACTGGGGCTTTACGGGACCTGGGGTTCAGTTTCAGATGACTCCAGAGAACACTTGGAAAGAGGAGAAGAAATAAGGCATGTAAGAATGATAGGAACTCGAACTAGATGAACTTGCTACTAGGTTAAAAGATTAAAAACTTACAATGGGGCTTCAATAATACCTGACAGCAACAAGTTCCACAGTTTAGTCAGGCTCCAGGGTGTAGGGAAGGTACTTTCCTCATTTTTATTTTTATTTGCAGCTTAATAATTTTAGAAAACCTATAGTTCTGCTGTAAAGTTTGAGAAATAATTTGAAAATACCTCTTTTGTTCAACTACCAGCTAGTCTATAGCAACCAATCAATACTGAGAATGGCAAATACTGCAGGTGCTTTGCAGAGGTTTTTGTGCAGCCTGCACTGCTCTGTTTATCCGTGTCCCTTTCTCCTCTGCACTTCCCGTATTTGCTGCAAATTGACCAGACTGTATCTCAGAAACCGGAGACAGAAAATGGGCAAACAGCAGAAATTCAAGGATAAGGCTTCTCCCCTAACTATGGAACCAGCACACATGCTGTTGATGTTCCAGCCTTTTGAAAGGGACGGGCGTGTTGCCACCACGCTGAAGTTTCTGCAGCCAAGATGCAGATGTGAAAGGCACGGCTGAGATGAAGGCATTGAAGTGCCTCAAGGGCCACTCTGAAGTGAAAAACTGTGAATCACCAGGAAAAGAGAGAGAAAAAAAAAAAAATCCCGGTATGTTCACGTGCAGGCACACACTGATATTTCTCAAGGTGGATTGGTGTGATAAAAATTATGACCTTTTTTCCTCTACCCTATTTTCTTTCCCAGTACTAAAAATATTGCAAGTGCCTGAGGCGTAAGTCAGAGCAAACCTCCATTATCACTCCAGAGACTTGGCACTTTGCTCATTAGGCTCCTTAGGATCTCACTGAGTGACCTTGTTTGGTGGGAAGGCACAGATGGAGTCTGTCAGTAAATCTTGTTAATGTAACAAGTATTCCTACTGTTAGATGAGGTTTGCACCTCGTATAAGCCTTTCTATCCCGAGTAAACAACCACCCCTCCCTCCTACCAGTGTCAGCCCCCTTATTTCATGCCACCAGGTACTTCAGCGTTTGTTTTTACTGTGAATTACCAAAAAAGAACATCTTGCTGTGAGTGTAGGATGATCTTTCTCTCAAAGGCAGTCATACACCTTGCTTCTAGAGAAAGTAATGTTTGCTTTTAAATTTGGAAGTGTTACCTGATAAACACAACATATTTCTTTTGCTGTGAACCTTCTCCTGAGACTACAAAATATTTTCATGACAGGAATGCAGATTTTCCCTAGATTCATGCTCACCCAGTTGTAGTATTTGATACACATATCTAATACATAAGATAATAAAAAAGGGATTTACTTAGGAAATCATTTTAAATGGTTTAAAATTTTAGGATGTAGCCACTATTTTGTTTCTGTGAGAAAGCAAAAAGCTGGTTTCAAAATACATTCAGCTTCTAAAAGGTCATGCTATAACGGTGACACCACCTTAGTTCTGTGGACTCCCCTTCAGGTAAAAAGAAGAGGGTACAACACTAAGTGACATATTCTGTGTTGTGACAAACTGCCAGGACCCTGAACACCAGGATAAATCTCACGCTGAATAAGCAGTTGTATTTCCAAAGTGCTTTCCGTTGTTGAAGCACAGCAGCAAAGAGAAGAGTGCCTGAATTAGGGACTCCCACTTTTCATTCCTGTTTTCAGATTTGTTTACTAGGTTTCCCAGTCCAAAAGTTTGAAAGCAGTAGCTCTATGTATTTTTAAATGATATCTATTCTAGATTGCAGATGGAAAAATCAAGCTTGAAATCTGAAACTGAGATGAATCTGCATTCCCTTTTCCACAACCACTCAGTTCTGCAGGCTGGTTCAGGGCTCCAACCCCCAGGTTGTTGCTTCCAACGTTATAACACTTTTTTTTTTATTGTTAAAATGTCTCTTTGCTACTTGCTACTGCAGGGATTGTAAAAAGAACTTAAATTTGGGACACCAGAGATCATTACAGGCAGAGGAATAAAACCTCCCTGCGAGCTTTATTAAAACAAGATGGCCCAATAAGAGCTAAGATGTTAACTTGGCACCAAAGGTAGCAACAGGCCTGCAGAAAAGGACTGTCATCATTACAATCTTTGAGTTGCGTAGAAACTGATGTCCAGATCCTCCTATCATGAGAGTAAAGGCTTCTGGGGATATTATGATGGGAAAAAAATCAGCAGAGTACATTAAACAGATAAATGGGACAGAGGAAGCTGTTCTTGGTACAAACGTGTTGTGACATCAGTTTTGAAGCATAGTCCTGGCAAACATGTCAACATCATTATTGGTAAGGTTTGAGTAACACCAGCTTTTCTTGATCTTGGCTTCAGAGATTTAGACAAGAAGTGAAATGATGACTTAGGATGATCCGTGACTCCAGAAAAACTTTTAAGAAAGTGTAACTTGACCCTTCCCTTCACTGAGCTCTATTTAGGACTTGCACAACACGTGACGACCTTTCAAAGACGTAAGCGGTTACCTGTGGCAATTCTGCATCCTGTAGTAAAATGGAAACAATGCAGTTCTCATAAATTAGCTTTATTCTCTCTAAGATTGATAGGTCACCATTATCAAGCCCTTCCTTTTATTTGTTTCTGTTCACGTGAGCTATTTTCTCGTTGCAGGGGCTCTGTATTGTAGCGATCAGTGTATTGCAGGTGTCCTGTCCTACACTGCTATTACTGGAGGTGCCCGCAGTACTGAAACAGCCAGCCCTAGCAATTCTCACTTGTAATGGTTTGTCCTCCTAGTTAATTGACACAGCCATGGAAGCAGAGCCTCAGATTGCTTCTGCATCACTGCAAACACACTTACAGAGAAAATATTCCGGTCCTGGGAAAATACCATTCCCTTCAAGTGAGAGGGCCTGCAATGAAAGCCTGAGGCAGCTGGAAGAAGTGGAGCCTGAAATTCAGATTGCCCTCATTTTATCAAAGCAAAAGTACCTTTTCCCCCAGGTAATTTGTAAGATATTTCCATTGCTAGTTGATTTTAGCCAATTTTTCCTAAAACTTCCAAATTTTTTTGGTGAGCTGTTGTCTTTCATTGCATTTAAATGCAGTCTGCCCTCGTACAAACGCTCTACTTGTACTGTCATATTATTGCATTTCTAGCGAACCTGCTAAATTTAGAAATGAAAAGATATACAGCAATGAGAAAACTCTTCCAGACTGAAAGCCTTAATGCAAGGACTGTATGTTGCTCTCCATGTTGAGTTTCTGTTGAGCTACTCTTGGCAAATACTTTAATAATTGAGGTGTTGGTTTTGCAAACACCGGAGCAAGTTCGCCATTGATTAGAGTCACCTAGAATTGTCCTGGAGCAGTATTTCACTTCACAAGGCTGGGTTTGCTGCTAACGATATACATTTATTTGCCATTGATGTCTTGAAACAACTGTGCTTCCTTCCGTAGGTTGGGATTATGACTATTCTTTCTCCCATCTGTATTTTGTGGCTCAAAAAATTTCCATAAGGTGCTTTCAGACCAGAAATGAAAACAGTTATCATGGCTTTATTAATTTAACAGCCATTGTTTTCCTTCTTACATGCCACTGCCAACACCCTTAAAGCAACCTCTGAAAGCAAAGTCTGTGTGTTGTTATTTTGGTGAGTTTCTGATTTCATTTAAATCCATCAAATCACACCACTACAGTGTATGGATAATTGAAAACTTTACACTGAACCTATTTTTCCTAAGCTGATAATTAAACTGTATGACTATCTCTAAAAGAATTAATGTTATTTTTCTATAGTCTCACATGATACACAGGAATCTGGAGCTTAACAGTGATTGGCATCAGCTCCAATGTCCTTGCTATGTGTCATGGCATGGATTATTGCTCCAATCAATACAACGCAATTGCCAATCAAGGGAAACAACTGCACGTTGGTTTGTTCTGATCCATTTTCAGATAGCATTTCTACAGCCTCCCATGGATTTGCAGCTGCTCAATTACAGTCTAATTGCATGACCCCCGTAGAGCAACACCCAAGGAGTGTCAGGAACACAGTGACATTCAGAACGAAGCGAATATGCGGAAGCTGGCTGATCACTCAGAAAGGAAAAATGTACCACAGGAAAATAACGACAGTACATGAGGATACAGGTGTCACATATGTTGTTGTTTACTAAACTCTAGACTGTTCATATGGCTCTCAAATGCTCACCGTCCCCATTAACTTATTGTAAGACCTATACAAAGACTCATTCAAAATAGTATGTTTCTTATTTACCGAAAAAAAACCCCAACCAAACAAAGGAAAATAACCAAGTGTGGTGGCTTCTATAGCAAAGTTCCTGGAGAGCTTCCTTGTTAAAACTAAGGAAACACCTTTTAGCAATGCCAGCGTACTAGACAAGACCACAAGTCATTGGGGAGACTGGGAGGCACCTTCAATCTTCTAGATACTCCAGGTCTGGCTCTCAGCCTGTGCTTTTGGGCATTTTCTCTTTCCAGTAGTCATTTTTTTTTATTGCTAGAACTTCAATTTCTGTTGATGCTTCAGGGAATGAAGGCGTTCTATCAGAACACAGCAAAAGCTTTTATCAGGACAGTTCAGAACAGAAAGTGAAAGATATTGTTTCTCTTGGTAGGAGCAGTGGGAAGACAGGTAGGCCAAAGTCATTTCCCAGGCTGAAATTTTCTATAAGATTGGAGATTGCTGCCTCATTCAAAGTGGGATAGTGAACTCAGGTGCCAGGAGAGCTCAAGTCTTGGCTCAGAAGAGGTCACCCAGTTCCATGTTAGGACACAGACAAATTCATGTGCTTGGTCTGTGTTGAGTTCCAGCTGGATGCAAACATCCGACAAACCTCTCTGCAGAGAGGCCACAAACTCCGCAACTAATTCTGATTTCCCTGAAGACGTTCAACCTGTCTCATTTTTTTTTCTGCTAGGTAGAATCCCGGAACTTTAAACTGGTTAGGGTACAGGGTAAAGTTAAAGCCGTCATGAAGAAGAAAGGACTCTGCAGCGAGCTCCAACTCAAAGGAAACCTGCCTGCCTGCCTTTCAGAGCAGCTAGAAGCTTTCTTTGAAGACTTGCTGGGGATGACGCTTGCTTGTGGATGTCTTGCCACGTAGAGGTGTCAGTAAATCACTATTTGTCAGCTCCGGACAACTTAGTATCACTTTATCTTAATTACCTCTCCTACAGTGCTAACAAACACTAGCAGATGGATGTTATTTGACAATAAAGTTAAGACTCAAAACCTACTTTTCCTTTAATAAGTAGAATTGTTTCTGAGATAAATGTATTAGTAATCTGAATAGAAACTGATGCATTTTTTTCCAAAGTCATCTGCACAAAGGATTTTAAGGGAAATTTTGGTAAAGCTACTAAAAGAGATGAAAGCAATTCGAATTCATATTAGGCTTATGTTTCCTTAGGGACTAGTGTTCTTTAATAATATTTAGTAAAACAGAACCTGGATAAAAGTAACAATTTCATGGCAGCTGACCTTTAGACCTCATCATACACCTTGTCTAGGGAATACTCCTTTTTGTCACACATTAATTGTATCGTGCAATTACAAGAAATAGGTTGGAGAGAAAACTCCTCCCCGGTCCCCAGGCCTGTTTCCTATGATGTATCAAGTCAAGATCAATTATTCCATTTGTTTCTGGCAGGATGTTCTCATAGCGTTATGTCAAAAGGTTTGAAGAAAGTCTGCTTATAATGCACCATTTACAATATGGCTCTAGATATTTCACTGCTCATTTGAGGAGACTGTTTGGATAATTTGCTATTCATTTTTGAAAAACTTTCACATGCATTTCTTACTACATCCATTTTAAAGAATGTCTAAAAGCAATTATTGTAGCCTAAGTATCCACCAAATAATGTATATATAAAGAAAATACACCACTAAAGAGATACGAAAATCATTCCACCAGTCTATAGCATCCTTTTCCAGACTAACGTCTTAAAAGAGCAGCACATACTTCTTTATGGCAAGGCTTTTCCACTTGACCAAAAAGATCCTCCTATGCCCTAGGGGTAATTCATGCAATTAGAAGGAACAGGAGGAACACAAAAAGACAGTAGATAGGGGATAGTCACAGACTGACAGGGAAAGAAGTTGTAAATCACAGTAGTCAGTGCTCATTACTATCTTAATTTCTAACATTGGTCTAATATAGAGCATGGTTCTTCAAAACATAAGCCATAAGCCTCATTTTAAGTATGTGAGCCAGTCCTTCTACTTAGAAAATGGATGTTTATTGCTTTTGTAGTTACTAAGATTCAAGCACGCACTTCAGATGCTTTCCAAAGTGAGATTACAGTGGAAAACAGTATATTCTAGAGCTCTTGCCTCAAGTATTACCACTTCTGATTGTATTTCCACTCTCTCTCTTAAGAAGCCATAATTATTCAGAAATAAATCCCTCCAGAGCTTTCTTGGAGGTTTTTTATGATGACTATTACAGAACGGCAGGTGTGTGCGATGTCAGATTCTTGTATAGGCATCGTTGTCACTAACTGAAGTGAAAAACAAGGGCTACGTTCTCAGATGTCACAGGAGAAGACAATTTTCTTGGTATTTGGGCATAGTTAATTTAAAAACTAACAAGGTTATCTATGTAAAAAAGCATTAAAATATTACAACTGAAAACCAAGCATGTTTTCTTATGTGAAATTTTCTGAGCGATACTGGGATTTAACTGAAATTTTAAATTATGTTTGTGTGGACTATGACATCCTCAGTGGTACTGACCACTTCCAGACAGCTGGAACACGCAGGTTGCCGAGTATGTTAAAGCAAGCCTTCTGCAACTGTAGCTCAAAACCTGTTTCTTCTCTCCATAATGAAAGTCTCAAAGACAAGAATTGATTTCTGAGTTTGAAATTATACTAGATACAGTAGGTATTACAGAAAGTCACTTACTACTGATTAAAGAGAATAGCTTTTCTTCTCTACTATAACTTAATCCATTGTTCCTTGCTAGTTCCATAGTTCTAACTGCTAAGCATGCTATTACCTTTTTTCCAACCCTTTTCTACAACCAGGAAGATATCCTTCTATCTACAGATAGGAATGCAAATACTTCTGCTAATGCCATTGTAAGATTTTCTTATGAATGGGGGAAATACTATTATTAAAAACCGTGTCATTAGATTTTGAATAATCTACCAATCAATTGCCTAGATGACAAGCTGATAGAAAGCAGCAGGTACCTAAATAGTTTAAAACCATGTCTTTGTCTTCTTTTAATTAATGCATTAAGACCTACGCAATAATTCACTATTTTTGTAAGATATTGACAGCTGACCTTGTTTCTCCATGGTATTTTAAAAATGCATCTACTGTGCTGCATCTAGTGTGCAACTTCAAAGAAATCATGGCCTGTCTGCTATTCCAGTTTGTGATTTTAGAAAGTCGGCTTCTTTTCCATCTGTCTCTAGGGTCTGAAGTGGTGCTTTGTATTGTCTTTTCTGCTTCACAGAGGAATGTTTTTTAAAATGGCCATTTTTAACCATTAACCCAAGGGCTGGCTCAAAATTTGCATTTTTCTGTGAAGCATGAAGAGCAGCAGGCAACAGCAAAGCACCTACAGCACCTGGGGAAAACCTGGCAGGTGGTGAGAAGCCAAATCCTCTGTACACTGAAGTTAAATATCCCAGCTGGAGCCAAAGGACAGAGCGAGTAAGACAGAAAAGTAGCAGTAATGTTGTATAGGATTGAAGGTTAGAAAATAGTCATACAGAATTTAGCAAGCAAAACGTGACTGCAGAGATCAGGGAAGGGACACGCAGCAACAATTTAAAGTTATATTCTCACTTGGAAAAGTATCTCGAAGCCAGTATAATTTTGAATTACAGCAAGTTTTAAAGCTAGCATGGCAAGTTAGGGTAAAACTTAGATGAAGCAATCAATAGCCAATCTCATCTAATTACATGAAAAAGGTTCCTTAGTCTACTGAGCACGCGAATTTTACTCTAAAGTGTTCATTTTTATATTAAAATCAAATGTCAGTTTTTGTATTAAAAATGACAACACCAAAATTGGGGAAAAAAGGCAGCTGAAGTTAAAACACTGAGTTGTGCTTTGCTTCTGAGGGGGGACATCCAAGGACTAAGCATACTGTGCCAGGAACATGGCCAAGGTGACGGGTCATACCCTCTTATGCCCTGTAAGTTGCAGATGGTAAGAAAACCACCACCCTCTCCTCACACTGAGGAGATAAAGCCATATATTATTATGTACGTTGCTACCCAAGAATGAGGGTGGCCAAAAACCATAGAAACACTCTCCCTGATCTACTCCTTGGCAATATGGTATTGGCTACTGTAGGTAAGCAAGATTAATTACAAATCAACATAAATTAAAATGCCATGAGTCAGCTGTTTCTACAAGAGAGAGAAAGAGGTAATATTCAAAACCATAAGCCATTAGAAAAGGAGACAGTAATGACTGAAATGTGAAGTATTAGTGAGCAGCACCTCAGGGAGAGAGGTGTTGCTGGAGAAGAGAGAACTGGTTCACAGCCAGCAGCACCTCTGGAGACTGACAGAGTAACATCAGGAGATGATGCACTCTTTCATAGCCACTGAATATCTAAGTGACATAGAAAGGGCTCTTCTGTTGGTCACCTGTAATTTTTGACAGGTTTTAGTAGAGTCCGGGAAGATTTAGGGACCTGTCACACATGTAAACAAAAATGCCTGGAAGAGAGAAAAAAAACCCCAAACCTCTTCCGCTAATGACAATCGGAGGGGCATATTGTACAGACTGCCTCCGAGGTGGGGAAATGAGGCAGTGAAGGTGTCTGGAGAGAAGATCCGTGAAGGACATTTGCACAAAGGAAGACCCTACGAAACTGTCCTCCTTTAACTGGACTCCTTTGTGCCTTCAAAATGCAGGTCTATGGTGAAGATCATATGCTGCTGCAGCCCAGTGGCATAGGAGGTGCTGTATGTGAGAAAGACAGACACTAAAATTCTGGAAGAAAGTCAGACCTTCTCCCTGACCCTTCTACAGTGTAAGAGACTAAGCAATGGAGAGGGTTATCATACCAGGGAGAAGTCCTTCAGCTTGTGAGAGTGCAACCCCTCAGGGATAGAAATGAAGATTTTCTTGCACCTTGTAATGTTTCACACAAATCAGCAATAACATGCTACACAAGGAAAAAAGGAGAGAATGTGTATTTCAGCCACCACTTTGTCCGCCATATTAACTGTAACTCAGTCTCTCCCAAAAGATTTGTTCTTTAAAGCTTGCTCGCATATCGCCATGCAATTCATCACACACTCTTCATATTGCTCTCACTGCTCTCTTCTTCAACAGCTTCCTGAACACTTAATAATCCTGACTCTTGACATTTAAGAATCTGTTTTGCTTTAGAAACATGCTCAATCTACCACAGTAATCTCCATCTCACCCACCTCACTGCTCCACCTCCCACTTACTCCCCAGATGGGCCCTGGAAATGTTTTTTCTATGCTTTTTTGTACTGCCTTTTTTCATTTTTTAAGCTTCCCTCTCTAAGAGAAAATCAATCAATTTTTGCCTGAAAGACTCTCCTTTTCTCCCAATTTTCAAGTCCCAAACAATGTCAGATATGTTTTTTTAAAACTACATTTATTTTTTGCTGTCATGAAGCTATTCCCCAAGGTTGCTGTTCACCTGCTTCTCAACCTTCTACATTTTTTATGGCTTTTCCTTTCAGCTTTCAGCAGTCTGGGTGCTTTTGCATAATGTCCTTGTTATTATCTAAAATTCTCAGACACATTCTGGGATTCCTCCTCCAGCACGTGCTGGAAGTGAGAACAGAAAAAGAAAAGCCAGTGCAGCTGTTCCAGTCTTCTCCCACCCCCTTCCCTTAGTGATGCTCACACCTCCCTCTCTTCAGAGAAGAGGCTTTCAAGCCTGGGTTTCCTCCAAAACAATATCAGATGGTTGCTTATCCCTAAAAATGCTCTGTGGAGAATCCTATGGGATACACTGCAATAGTGGATTTATCTATTTATTGTTCTTTCCCCAGCAATACCTGAAGTAGAACATGAAGGTGTGCTGGAGTCAACAGACAGGGAGGAGGATTGAGGAAGGATGTGTTCCTCTTTTACTCCTGTTTAACTCACCTGAGCTGTTGTTTTGATAGCTTATCTTGATCCTGCCTGAAAAGAAGTGAAACTTGTAAAATGAAAACAAGAAATTTTCCACGAGTTTAAGGATGTGGTTATTTGTGCCGTGTTGGCTGAGCCAAGTAACTTTTAATTTTCCACTGTTTGCGGGTCTATTTCTATATTCATGTTTTGAAAATACTATTAAGAAAAACAATTCACTAGCTGCGAAAACATCATTGAAATCTTGCTTTATAGAAACAGCGCATGCCTAGAACTTTATTTACTCCAGTAGGAGCTGGGAAAGGATCAGATTCCAAATTACCAGGCGAAAAACTGAAAAACAAACTAGGTACCTATACCACATTGTCAAAGCAAGTCAGTGTTTAATTTTTCATGTCTTCCATTTTAGCTAATTTTCTTTTGATGATATTGTGGCTAAATAAAAGCAGTTAGGATTGTGTTTTGTCTATTGGACATGCACGAGGGAAGTGTAAATGGTATTTCTGACATTTATTTTGGAATTGCTCTGACGAGTGTGAAGAAGGAAGGTGATTTTTGTCAGCAAACTCCAGGAGAACAGATGCATGCCCTTCCGCAGTTCCTTTGCCTTAGATGTAAGGCAGTTTGTTGCCACATTAAGTGTTCCACTACCAACAAAGCTGAAACAGAGGGATTCCTTCCACTAATTTATCAGGTTAATCAGTAGTACCGTTGTACTGAAAAACTATGTGCCCAGAGCCAGAAGATGCCCTCATGGTACATCTGTGGCTTTAGAAAATAACTTTAGACTGAGCATATGTCATGATATAAACATATTATCCAGTCCTTTAAGACACAGAAAAACTTAACTGCTTGTGAGTAGCACCCACTGTTGCGATTCTCCCCGTGGCTTTACATGATTTAATGAACTGGAATTAGGCAGGCAGGAAAGCTCCTTGGTTTGTGCAGAGCAGCTAGTAGCGGACAGAGTTGTATCTCTTTGCTGTGCGTGGCTTTGCTGAATCCTCTTTAAACAGCACTAAAACAACATAACTGATGTGTTTGTTTTTACATAACAGCACTTAATGTTTTCCCAATATAATAAAACTAAGAGGAGCCCCCAAAAGCCTTTTAGGATGCTCTTCATCTCCACGGACTGATTTAGAGATAGGCAGTGCGGTGCTGGGACAGTCACTTCAGGTTTAGGAAACAGAAAGCTGAAAAGTTCAAGAAACAGAAGCCGAACATCACCTTGCATTTAGCTACGAAGCATTTGTTAAAAGGTTAGCAGGAGACAAGACTCCATAAAAGAACATAGTTCTGCATCTATTCTCCTGCACGTTACGGAGATTAGTAAAAGACGTATTAGCACCTAAGGAGACAAAAAAACTTCTTGATTCTCCATTCTCTCTGATACCAAATAAAGTAAAAATCCATTGCTACAAAGAGCAGAAATCTGCCCTCTTGCTGCTAAGTAAAGAGAATATTGCCTGTTTCCGGCGATCAGAGTCAGCTAAAGGCCACCATCCCTACACTGCCTATATGAAAGCCTACAAGTAAATGCAAAGTAGCCCTATTAGTCTGCCTGCATCTCCCCCTCCCCACCAAACCCTCTCAAATGGAAGAATTTGAAGAAGACGGCACATTCTCATTAAATAAATTTGCAAAGCTCAGGGATTGACTCAAACCTTCCTTGTTTTGCATCTACCACAGCAGCTTTCTCTGAAGTAAAAAGGCAAGCAAACAAGCCCAGCTGTTGACAGTGCTCTTTATGAGTCACTGAGCAGCAGATGCTGAAAGAGCTCTGTTCTGAATGCAACACCTGCCGCTGAACCTGAATTTCCAAGCCGTATCATTACACATCCAGAAAGATCAGCTGAGCAGGTATGTACCACTAATAGCCACTTGCTCAGAGTAAAATCAGAGAGACTGTCAGCAGGCAATTGTAACTGAAAGCTCTGGAGCCACCATCAAATTTGTAGTAGTCCAATGGCACAGGATTTCTTCAAAAAGCAAAAGAATTGCAATTATTTCACTTCCTTTCTTCGATACATTGTTAGGCAAACACTTTGAGGACCACTCTAACTTTTCCAGTGCGTACCTGTATCTGGATACTGCCACAGCAGACTCCAAAATCAGTGCTGGCTTAGGCAGATATTTCAGAAAATGCTTTTTTTGGTTGCCAAAGCAACATCTAACAGAATTAATTCCCGTCTTCTTTCCATACACAATGGTTTACATGGCTATTGTGTAGAATGCAATGTTTTAAGTGAAGGATAAAAGAACTTCTCACTCAACAGATTCAGGGTAAAAACATGTATTTCTCTCTCTTTCTTTTTAGAAGCCAAGAAGGAAAAATTATTCCTGAATTGGAATCAACTTATTTGTCTGGCATATGGTGCAACATCTCAATATATTGTATTAAACAATGTAGAAGTAAATAAATTTCAGTACCTGGCGGAAAAAGGAAACAGTGAGCATAGGCACTGCTTGGAGGGACTCGGCTTCCAAACATTTGGATTGTAAATCTATGGCCTCACCTGCACATTCTCACGAGGGTCCCACTGCCCACCCACCCCCCTGCTTGCATGCTGACCAAGTGGACTGGCACATAGCCTGGGTGGACTCTTGAGAGAGCTTCTTATTTCTAATTTTCTAAGTATTTGTTGTATTTTTGCTGCAAACCACCGCTACAGCCTAGTGCTGGCAGCTGTACACATCCGCTCTCTGCTGAACAGAACGTATTACACGGTAGCCAACACAATGTGTCACTACAGCTCAGGAAACAAGGGTGGCTCGAACAAAATCCTCTCAATTCTTGGAAAGATCATTCCTTGCAATGGGGGGACAGTGCAGTGACAAAGCTAAATCTGCTCACCACCTTTCAACACTGTGGTTATCCTGAATCTCCTTTTTCTCTACCTATTTTCTGCCCCAAACTTATTCCACCCTTGCATTTCTGTTGGTTTACAAAACCAAGCAGTTCTTAATCTCCGCTTTGATTTGAATTTGTCAGAGCGACCACTGATTTTCATTGATGCTTAGAGGAGCACAGTCTCCCGCTAGAATAGCTGCTGTCAGTGGATAACTTGCTCTTGCAATTCCTTAAACTCGTTTCTTTTAGCAGGTTTTGACTGTGTTGCCTACTTACCTTGCAGTAACAAAACCCAGCGCTAAGATCACCTGAGGTACCAATTAAAGCTTTCGGAAAGGCTGAAGTATGACAGTGCTCGTGGGGAAGGGTTGCTGAATAGAAGACTGGTAATTAATATGCTAACTTGATAGAACTGTTCAGCTCTCCTGTGAACCCTGAACTTTGATGGTCTACTGATTCATCATTCTAAGAAATTATAATACAGGTTAGGAAGCATACCAGGACTAGTCTTAATTTAATACAATCTGTGATGCGCTCTTGTCCTAGGGAATTTCAATGCACTAGATCAAACCGTGGTCTCTATGGTAACCAAACCCACAAGGAAGGCTTATCCACCAGTAACTGTGGTCCATTACAGTCAGTGTCTAGTAAGGCACTTACAAATGGAAAGAAGTTGTTTCTATGTGAAAATGATGACAGCAGCAACAGACCCCCCTGTCTTACTGCTGGGCAGCTGTGTTCTTGGATTCCCTTTAAAACCATGTTCCCTCTACATTTGATAAATCATTCCTTCCTTGCTTGAGTGAACCTTTAAGAAAGCATGGAACAATTAATTTGCTAAAAACAAACATAAGTTATCTTTCCTGATTCTGTAAGCAGAGAAAAATCAGATGTGATGGATCTGATCTGGAGGCAGCTTGGGAGATAGCAGTTTTAAGCACTTTCTCTGACCCTGGCTTCTATAAAGGTATTTTTGAAAGCTAGACAAAATGTTTATGGCATGTTCGTAGGCATGGATGGATCTCTAGTCAAGTCTTAAGTCTTGCAGAATTGCTAAAAAAGGATTTTTTTTTTTTTTTGCATTTTTACACTCTAAAGGGAAAAGATGGGGATTTTAAGTGAAGAGATTGGTTTCTACAAAAGGTTTAGTAACGGCACTGACTCTCTTTTTGCTGAGAGGATCTCAAATTACGTGAAAGTTGGGGCGACCCAAGATAACTTTTAATTGCTCAAGTTCATGCACATTTCTCCCCCAACCCCTTTCTATATCAGCTCCCTTTCCCTGCACCCTGATTTCCACACTGAAGACCCTCGCACCCATGGGCTGGAGAGGAATAACTTAAAGTTGCACAAAACTCAGTATTTCATTAAAATCTTCAGCCAATGCAACGATCCAAAGCAGTAATTTCTACAGACATTTCATGAACTCTCGCTTTTCTAACATGCCCCAGCTTATGGAGACATTGCACATTGTTACAAAGGTGACAGTGTTAATGTGGCTTTTTCCAAAGCATCCTGTCATCCTTTTTGTCAGTTTTAAGGACATATGGGCCTCAGAGCGGTTGCATATGTCTGAAAGGGAATGTGCATCTCCACTGTGGCAGCTATAAGGATATCCGATAGATTTGGTTCTCAGTTGCTTAAAAATATGTGTACACAAACAGAAGCTCATAGTGGTGAGCTAATTTCAACTTCTGTTATGACGCTGCTAGCACTTTTTCATAAAAAGCTTATCTTAAATTTTTCAAATCAAACATAATCATATACTAGGTCGCCACTGGTGTTTACATCCAAGAAACCAGCCTCATGACTGCACTAGGAACCCCTGAATCCTGACAGCCGTTGACTTCAACGGCCCTGGTGTGCACCCCGTGGTGGAATCAGACGACAAAAGCCACCAATCTGTCATATAAAGAAGTCCTCCTGTGGTTCAGCCATGCCCTCTGTCCCTCAGGGGTCTCTGGTGAGAGCACTAGAACACCAGCAGTAAGATTTGTGGAAAAGGGATTTTCTGACATTGCTCATTGATACCTTAGCAATGCTCAGCCTTCTCCCGCACGTGAACTTGCCATCTGAGAACGTGGGTGAGAAAGGGAAAGCAATGATACAGCTTTCAGCTGGATTGGCTGGTTCCCAATCTAAGTATTAGACCTTACAAAGTACTTGAATAAGTCAACTAAAACTCCAGACATTTGAGGCAAAGCTATGAGTAAAAATATTTGTATGGTTTAGTAGTTATCATGGGTTCACTTGATTTATCATAATTGGTGCTGTGTTTAAAAGGACTTAGTCTTTCCTAATGTAAATCAGCATACTTATAGTTTATATACTGGGGATCTGTATCACACCATGTGCAACCTCATAAAATTTACATTTCTTATACACTAAATACTTCGGTCTCTTTCTCAATCTCTAGTAATGTCAGCCAGATTATTTCTTCCCTCCTAGCTAGGAACCGTGAAGTTACAGTGAATTATGCTGTCACTAAAACCATAAATTGTTCTAGAAAGATACAACCTCTCTTTTGCTAGTTATCAGCAAAAAAAAAAAAAAAAAGATATGTCCTTACAACTATTCCTTTCTTTAATGCTTTTATATACATTACTGTCAGGCTGACTGACAGTAACAAAGATAAAACAATAAGGAAAAGATATACAACAAGAAACAGAAAATAAAGGAAATAGTACAAATGCTACGAGGAGCTCCAGTGGACCACAAACTATCAGTGAGCATGATAAATATGATAACCTGCATACGAATGAGTTCTGAAGAATTCTTCCTTGTTGTTCACGCTTGCATTTATCTGCTTGATTTGGATAATTTGCATGACTGGAAGGTAATTTCCTGTTGAAAAATGTGATAAAATGCTTTGATTGCAATGTGTGTAACTCCATGCAAGTGCTAGTCTGGAAAAGCCAGAGGTATGATAATGAAGTAACGTTTTGAAGTCTGTGTACAAATAATGAATAAGTAAAATAACAGCGAGAAAGCAAATGACAGCACCCCTTTTCAGGAGTCGTCCTCTTTAACAATTCATGATGAGCTTTACTCTGAGTCCCAATTCATAAAATGCTGAAGACCTAATGAAGTCACTTCTTGTATTATAATCATCTATCTTTCAAATAAGTTATACAACCAAAGTGTCGGCCAGGAAGGATTATTAAATATTACCTATTTGGCAAGTGATACTTTTTTATTAAAAAAGCTGGTTGGAGTCAGCTCTTGCACAGAGGGCTCAAAGGCCCTGGGAAAACTCCTCACCCTCCCCAGTTTACTAAAGAAGACGACTGAGGTACAGTCTGACCTATCAGATGGCATTTTACAGTGGGTAGAGAAAACTACCTTCTTTCATTCATTTTCATCAGAAGCCTCTTTAATTTTCATCAGATTTACCCTCTCTCATTGTACAGCTTCTGACCTAGCAGCCTTGTCAAGTCATGTACTTGCTCTTTAATGAATGGCTGGGTACCAACCAGGGTTTATGAAAGTTTAAGGATTCCCACAAACTCCTCTCTTCCCAGAGACAACTGATGGTTTCCCTAAGTCACAACCACTTCACACAGCAAGAATCTGGAATATACACCCTGCTTTTGTAAGGATTAACACATATACCGACCACTGCAGCCTCTAAGTCTACCAGGGTCTACTGCAAAAAGTGGTAACTCCCTGCCTTTCAATGCAACACTTTCTGCAGTTTGGTTTCCACAAAGCCAGTTTTTAAATCTGCAGAAATGTTATCATGTTGTACAATAATCATTGACGTGTATAATTAACATGATCTGCTGTTATATAAGTAAACCTTTCCATGATTTAGCTTTTAGTACCTCACACTTTGATACAAGAACCAACAGTGTTAGGTTTTTTTGGAGGAGAGGTAAATTTCCAGTATTTACCATTTCTGTTGAAGTTTGAAAACTATGAGAACTGCTTGTCATCACACCCCTGCACTACTCTTTTTAAGCTTGAAGCGGGGAGCCTGAAGAATGAGGTGACTTATCAGTAAGAAAGGAGAAAAGAGAATGAATTTTATCAGACTGCCTCCGGCCATAGGGAAGATTAGTTGGGATTCATTGTGAGGACAAGAAAAGATCCTATTTCCTGTCAAGCTATGCACCTGACTATATTTACCTGATTTTTCACATGAGAAAATTACTCAAGCACATTGCACCTCACAGCCACAGGAGTTCACCAGAATCAAGCTAGATGGTTGACTCAAATATACAAACGATGGAGTCATGATAAATACATGGGATTGCTGCCCACACACCGGTGCATTATCATTACATGCAATGCCACAAGGTATCACATTACACGTATGTATTTTTCTGCTGTATGTTCTTTCAAAATCTTACTCAATTGCTCCCTTCTCCTGGGAAGTACAGGGTTTTGAGAGTATACCCAGCACACTTTGAGGCCATCCAAAGAAGGTAAACCATTGTTTTGGTATTTCACTTCATTTTTTTCTAAATGAAATGCTCTGCTACAACTCACGAGAGCATACTGACTACACGCTAGAGAGCAAAAAGGAAATGTTGCTCTGTTTATTCTTCATAAATTATTTAATATGATATTTCACTTATGTTACCTTGCACTTCTCTCTTTGAAAGACAGTCTAGCTAGCCGTGTTGTAGCACACATTTAAATGGCCACTATTGCTTCATTTTTATTGTGCAGACCTACTGGCACCAAATCATTTGCAGCCTACTGGGCTTAAGCTTGGCAGTCTAAGCCATGGTTAACAGTGCTTAGAAAAAGAAACAATATACTGGAAGAATACATTCAATAAAGCCTATTTCTCTGTAGAGCTGATGCTAAACAAAATTCTTAATGTTTTCCTAGGGAGGGCTGTAAACCTGACAGTGCTGCTCATACAAATCACATCAATAATTCACATTTCATTAACAATATTAACAGAACCTGAAACTGTTACCAAAAATAAAGTTTCCTAGTGTTAGGCACTACACTGCCATACATGTAATAAAAAGAAATCCTTGTTTCAAAGGTCAGTAAATAACCACTTACATTTATTGAATGCTGTATTAATATCTGTTTCAGTTAAAGCCTGGCTTAAATTTGCTAGCAAGAAAAATTCTGATTTGAATTGTGCTGGATCACACCAGAAGCGATAAATCCCCTCAGTCACGCTAGCTAGATTAGCAATATAGTAATGGGCTGCTGCATTCTCCTTTGTTACATTGGGTTGAATGCAGATACTTCGTGTTTCCTGAAAGCACTTTGAGCTGTTTTGGGATGAATTTAATATCTTGTCAGCTCTAATTCAGCAAAATACATAAAGTTGTACAAAATTTAAGTAGGTGAATAATCCTCCTCAGCTTCAGTAGGATTTCTAACATGCTGAAAATTAAGCACCTACTTAAATCTGTAGCTCTTTGGAAGTCAACTGCTGCTGGACCAGCCTGTTAGTGTGCTTACTATGTACAGTGTAGTTTTAAAATGGGCAATATACTCAACGTTGGGCAATTTACTGAGTGAAATCAACTAAAGTAAAAGACAGTGAATGCTTGGAAATTATTTTGAAGAGAAAGTTTCATCATGTTTTTCTCACTTCACAGATCTTCATTATCATCATATTATTACAATCTTAAAGGCTTTTCCCCAATTACCATCACTAACTGCTTGTCGAAACTTTCAGGTTTTTCTGTGTGAACTGTCATCAGAAATTTCAGTGCGCACCGCTAAGGAAAAGGAAGAAGGGACATGCTGTGGCTCTACCACTTTCTAATGGTTCCTCCCTCATACAGGATCCAATTAATGATCAACAACAAATTATACTAATTACCACTGTCAGGAGGTAAGTGGTGCCAAGGTCACGGCACAGATTTCAAAAATGAGGAAGATGGGCATCTCTGATGCATCTGTGTGGAAGAATCCCATCTGATCTCTGCCATTTCAGGAAGTGATAGTAAGTTCATATATATCCTAAGCCCAACAAAATCCATTAGCAGGTTAAGGTTTGAACCTGGTATTACCAACTACAGAACAGGAAATTGAATAAGGGAATTTGACTATTGCTTATAAATGTTCTGGGAAAAGAAACGGCAATCAAAGAGAAGATCAGTGTTATTTAGGATTCTCTAAAGGGCTGTGACTAGAAAACATCAGCTTGCAAGAAAAAAGGAATTGAAGAAGGCTGTTAGGGAAGTTCACTGACAGCCCGATCCATTGTTTCATAAATATGCTGCTACCAGTAACTTTTGAGCTGTGAGAAGGAGGAATAGAAAAAAGGATTTGGATTCTAAGGTAAGGTGGAGTGGCGTGTTGGCAGAAGGAGAGCCAGCAAGATCAACAGTCTGCAGTGCCTGTGACTCAGAAGGAACTAGTTTGCATTTTCTCATGCACCCAAACACTCTGAAACAAAGGGAGAGATACCATGGAAAGTTAGGCCTCTTTAGTCCAAATTTCACAGGGTTCCGCATATATTAAAATATTCCACTGGTCACCTAGAAAACTACATAAAAGGCAATATATGTACAAGTATTGCCTTTTTTTAAAGAAAAAGCCTGGGTTCTGAAGGTTTTTATCACTGCCAACGCTGATCTGACCAAACTGCTTAAACGCAGACCAAAACATGCTCTCATAATTCTCCATTCTATTCCAGGTACATTTCTTTGCGAGGTTCAGTATCTCTTGTCTGGCAGCAAGCCTACAGCCATACCAGTGCACCTAAGGCTGTTAAAAGAGGTCACGCCAGGTCATTACTTAAATAAGAGAACAAGACAGATGTGAGTCACTGTTCTACTAACAGTGTCATCCTTCGGATGATGCAAAAAAAAAAAAAAAAAGTTTCTTTTGTCACTGACAATCCCATAGTAGTTGTGAAAGGATGGTCTAATAGCCTGTGCGTCCTGGCCAAATTCCAGTGAAGGTGATTACCTCTTCACTACCTAAAAACCCTTGGGCTTTCAATTTGATATGGTCTGTCTCACTTCCTTTTGGTCTATTACAGTGGCAGGTGAAACCATCCCTGCATACAGAGGTTAGAGAGATCTGTAAAATTGGAAGTATATTCCATTTTTAGGTTATTTCCTCTTAATTTCCTGTTAGATTCTTTTTGCACAGCACAATACAGTTGAAAAGCTACTACTGGGCCTGCAGTGTAACTCTGGGAGGAAGACAAAAATTCTAAATAAGCTTCTACATTTCTACATCCAGCTACTGTATTGGAAAATATTAGGATTACACCTTCCCATATTTCAGGAAAATGTCTGCTCTGCTTTTCAGATTCTTACTCTTTCATCATCTAAAAACACATCCCATAAAAGAACCGTTCAATAGCTTTACTCCACCTTTTTTCTCCTCCCCTTTCCTGCAGAGATTTTTTGAACCTGATTTTGAAACCTTTGTTATATTGAAGAATCCTTTCCTTTCTTCTACTTCTCTGAGAAAATAGGCAGACAGGATGGAAGTTTCCTTGCATAACGACTTTGAGGTAAGCACACAGAATTCTCTTGCTAACAACTGGTATTTAAACCCTATTTTAGAGAGCGTACCAAAGGCAAAAAAAGAGGAAAGGGGTATGCCCTAAATATTCCTTTCAGTCAATGATTTCTTGCTATCTAGGTTGTAGTGAGACACAATATAAAGCAAACGCAAGGCTATTGCAAATTATAGCAATGGCACGTTTTAGATGCTTGAGGATCAATGAAGGATAAAGATTAATTCAGGCTGCCCTCAAGGACAACATAGACTGAACTTGAGTGTTAACATCAGAAAGCAAGGCACAGCTTTCTGCTGAGGGTCTGGCACTGAAATTTTGTTTAGTTTTGTAACAGAGTACCCCCCATATATGGGTCATTACCGAAGGACAGTATCTTCAGTTTTGACAGCTCTTTATCTCGACTATTTCCCCACCCCTAGCGTCTTTATTTAATATCAGTCATGCTGTTTACTTCATTTCATACTATGCAGCTAAATGCTTTTTGCTACCCTAATTGATGCCAAACATCGCTAATGAACAGAAATGTGAGCTTCTAGAGACTTATTTGTGATTCTGCTGAGGAATTTACTGTAGCTTTATTTTTGTCATTGTTATTAGCCGAGACATTTTTAACCAGCATTGAAAAATAGTAATTGGACTCTGGTGTTCAACATTCAGCTCCAACTCTTGCTCCCAGTATGACTGGAGCATGTTTCCATGGTCTTATCAAGCTTAACACAGACTTAGCCCAACCATAAGATTTGAAAAATCTGAAATAGTTTAATGCAACCTTGGAATTTCTTTAGATGCTTTGTATCTTTTCAAGGCCTGTTAAATGTAAGTGATTTCAGCAGTGTCTTTATAAAAAGGACTTACATGGGCAAGGAACATTCAAAACCATGTAATGATTGCTTACTTTAAATGGAATATATGTATATAGAAATAACAATAGGCAGTGATTGTGTTGGAATGGAACAATGCTTACAGCTAAGGCAAAATGTAATCACAGGAAACATTTGCTCTTGAGAGGTTTAGTACACCCTCTGCTAGTGTAAATTAGCATAACTTCATTAAAACCAGTGGAACTCTGTTGATTTAAACTAAGACTGAGTATTTCAGCTCTTTGAGTGTCTGAGAAAGAAAAGGAGACCTGTAACTCGCATGTCAGTATCTTGCACGTTACTACATTAATATTTGGGAAGCACAAATACAGAAAAATGATAAAATGTTTTATGGTGAATTTTGGTGACTTTGCAATTGAATGTGACTTTATTTGCAGCAAAACAAGGTCGACTAATTTGACTGTGAGCTATATAGCATATACATTCAGCAGTCAAACTGCTGGGTGATCTCTGGACAGTTCATGCAGATACAGGTAACGTGGTCATTTACCTATTTGATTCTCAATAACCTGTATAATTCTTCAAAAATAGACAAAGCATCTAAGAACAGCCATAACACTTGATGGATTTATCTGGCCTACCTTCCCCTTCACAGCTTCATTTCTTCACCTATCAAACCCACTGTAGTCCCAAGGACTACATGAGGAGTGGAAGGGATTGGATCCACCCTTCCAGATAACACTGAAGCAACCACCCAGGCAAGACAGTCACATAAAAATTTTAAAGGTTCAAGAGACCATCACACCATCTGATACAAGTCAGGTTAAAGATACTGAGAGAGAAAGAAATGGAGAGGGAACTTTATAAACTGGCAGATTCCACCAGAAGCAATACTAAAGTTGTGCAACTTGATCATTAGTGCCTGCTGAAGGTTGTGCTTCAAGTCACTATCTTGCTTTCAATGCTGATTTTTTTTTTTTTTTGTTCCAGTCATTTAAAGCTAGTTAAACAGAGCCTTTAGAGAAAGTTCGTTTTATTAATTGCTCAATCGCATGTGAAAGCATACAAACTGCTTACAGACCTGGACATGCTAGTGAGTAAAGTGCAGCAATAATCGCAAGGATAAAAGTAAAACACTGATTAAATTAACATCTTTGTTATTTGAGTAACATCAATAACTTCAGCCTTATTTTTAGCTCTTGAGATCAAAGGGAAACAAAAACTACCGTACTTTTTCTGCTAGAACGACACATAAATTTCCCTTGACAAATCTTTGCCCTATTTACGGTCAAATCAAGTAAAAAAGACCTCCGCTTCTTAATGGGAAAGAACTTGTTCCGTTTACCAGGTTCCCTTCCATTTCTATTCATTGCTCAGGAGAACTCTAAATCCAGCAGACTTTATCGATGTCTTTGCAGTAGGGCTGACATTATCATCTAGACCTAGATGTTGTCTGAAGTTTACTAAGCGACTATTCATTTTCTGAATTCCTCCTTCCAACATTCACCTTATTGATTTGGTAAGCATTCTACTTGAATACTTTTTTAAGATGTTTTCTTTTTTTTGTGATATGCACTATCAGATTTCTGAAATATGAAGGCAGCTCTCCTTTGATACAGTGGATCTCATTGAGTAGAAAAGGTTGAACAATACAATTAGAGTCTTTTAAAATTCTGTTAGCCCTTTTGCCTGGGAAGCTCTCTGTGACCCAACTCTTGTTTTCCTTTTTACTTAAAGATATCAGCCAAACTGTTTGTCTAAATCCTATGAGTCATCTGGGAGCTGTTCTCTCTGACCGTTCACTCTCTAGCTATTTGTGCTGTCACATTAGATGACAAGTTTTCATTAAAAGTGAAGTAAGATCAACTCCTTTATTTTATCATAACAGAACTTTACCAAGGAACTGTGTGACATTTGTTCGTATGCTCTTTCAGGACTAGAAGGTTTTTATGCATATAAACCTAGTGATTCTTTACCAGAAACATTTAAGTGTTTAGCAATACTGTGTTTTGAACCTGCTCTCTTCAATTACTTTATTAAATGACTTCCCTTATGTGTGTTTGAGTTTCTGCATTGTATGTGCGCTGTAAGGAATGCCACAACAGTAAAAACCTCAAAGGCGACACGATGTCCTGCTGAAAGGAAAAAAAAGGCAAACCATTGACAATAGCTAATTCTAATAATAATTATTATTGTCCTTTAGTACTTAAAGCCTATTAGCCTTCCTCCTCCCAAACTAGAAGTTTGGCAGTTACTTAGGATTTTCAAGAATGTTCAGAATGTTTTTGCTTCCATTAAAGTCACCACAGAGGGAAGAAAAGGGAAATTCTTCTTACAATTCTATCTTTCAAAAGCAACCTAGTTTGCCTACAATGCCCTTTGGGGTTCTATGTTATCACGGCCCAGCAAGAGCGAGGCTACT
This sequence comes from Coracias cyanogaster, assembly GCA_033124195.1. Classification (NCBI taxonomy): domain Eukaryota; kingdom Metazoa; phylum Chordata; class Aves; order Coraciiformes; family Coraciidae; genus Coracias; species Coracias cyanogaster. The sequence continues at coordinate 187,116 of JAVSBS010020048.1, forward strand.
CCATGAGTGGGGTACAAGCCAGGAGCCAAGCCTGCCAACAGTGCTTGCCCATGAATTTCAACCACGATCTTCTAATCTTTAAGAGAATCCTGTGCTCTAGGAACTGCAAGGTTTCTCAAGGACACAAGAAAGCTGCTTAGCTGAATGAAGAAATTCAGGAGAACTGTAATCTGGACCATTAACTATTTCTAATATATCAGCAATGTTTCACTGGTGCATTTGGGTTTTCCATTAGAAGAGTATCCTCCCCTTACCCGCTCTCCAGGATGTGAATCCAGTTTTATTAGAGCGTGAAAAATATGCCCTCTTCCGCAGTGATGTCGCTGAGAGGAATAAAACATGGCTCTGCTGATATATACTCTCAATTGCACTAATAACATCTCATTTTTTCCCAACTCACCCTGCTGCCGCTGATAGAAGTGTTTCTGCTACTGCTGTGAGGCGTCACTGTGATTATTACTGTTCCCTTAGTGTCTTTTATGCTCTGGGATCCAATCCAGAAAAGCATTCTGTTTCAGGAGATTTACGTGGCCAGATTGCACAAAGAAAAATGATAACATGAACAGCAGCCCTATTTTTTACAAGGACATTTTTTCAAGTAAGTCTAAGACATCATGCCAGAAATATCCTCTCTTGTCATACATGGCTCGCTAACTCTAGAGCTAGCCCAACCTTTGGGTTTCCTTAACCCTGAAATAAAAAAGTTCAAATTCGGGTCACAGCTTGAACCACCTATTAGCTGAAGATCAACAAAACTTTCCAACAAAAAAACAGATCGTTCCATTTATAAACATTTTGACCCATATAAGCTCTCTGCCTCAGCTGACATAAAAGCAGTGACCTGCTAGATACACACGATATTTGCTGCAGCAGTATTATCACATTTTCTGGGAAAGTCAATGTTTTAGTTATTATTTTGTGCGTTGTGGCCAGTATCGTAGTAGGCAACAGAAAATTTTTAATATCTTCTTTGAATATTTCTGAGATGTTTTTAAATGCTCCCTGTCAGCCTTTGCAATTTCAGAGTTTGACAGTTTTCAGTGCACATATGGTGTTCACACAGATATGTCATTCCACACCTGGCTTCCATTTTTGATCTGCATTTTAACTACTGCAGACTGTTTTGGTAAATAATTAAGAGAGATCTCATTCCTTATAAAATGGATAATGTACTTTCCTTACACATACACATTTCTCTTCTTTTTCTAGCCCTTAAGTATTTTTTTTAGAACTTCCTCTTACCAGCGGCTTGCTACCAGATGCCATCTTGCCCTTCAAGAAACAATAAACCTCATCAATCTTTCATTATTTAATCTGAGGCTAAAATATTATCTTGGCCAGAATTAGACTATGATGTATATTACAGCCATCAGTATGCCATCTCATCTCAATGAATATACTTGTAAACCTTTTGCTGCTTCTTGCAAATATTATACCAACAACTATATTATATATTCCAAATTCTCATTTTAGTTAACTTGGTCTAAATTAGAATGAACTAACTGTTCATCATCATTGCAGGACTAATGTCTTTCACCATTGTAAAACCAAAGCAATAACAATAATCCTTTAGCATTTCATAATTCTGCCCAATGGAATAGAGAAGAGAGAGGCAGCGCAGCTAGTGTAAATGATGAAGTTTATACAATATTTCTTAATAAATATATCATTCATGCTTTAATGAGTTGTTTTCCCAGGAAATACTGAACGGATACTGGCAAAACCGGGCCACAGACGAGCAGTGACCATGGTTGGGGTGAAAGAAGCAACAGCTTCCTGATCTCATGCAGTCTTAGCACATGTAACTGAAGTTGAGGAGCTCAGGAGAGCGAGACCTCTATTAAAGCACATCACTGTCCATGGGACTGTTTTCTTCTCTGTGTTCTGTCCTTGCGAGACATTAATTGTGCATCTGTATCCTGGCCTCGAGGAAGGATTTAAAATGTTCTGATGACTGCCTGATGACAAACCCTTTTTATCACCCATTTCAAATCAGGAGCCTGAAAATGCCCGTGATCCTTAAGTCACCTGAAGATCAAATGTCTTTTACCAATGTGCTAAGGGACTACGTGCTGAAGGACAGTAATCGGGAAATAGTTTCCAAACAGCACCATGTGTTTGGTTTTTTTTAAATTATTATTACCTAACTAGACAACTATTGTTCCATTGTGGAAATAACTGCTGGACTGAAGGAACCCGTTTTGTTTGAAAAGAAGGTGTGCTGCCTGCCAAACTGCCTGGGCATGTGCTGATGTGAGCCAGCATTTGGCCCAAGCTCGGCTCCGGCAGCAGGGATGCTCCTTCCCACAGCGGGTACCGCAGGAGCATCCAGAACCGCTTGCATCTCCATGACCCAGAGCAGTGGAAGCAGGTCTCAGGGGATGACTCTGGTAGCACTCACAGAATCAGCAGCTCATCCCCCGACAACTACTCTGCTTGTGTTCTCACATCTCTTTTGAAGGCTAAACTGTGTAACGAAATGTGCTTTGAGAATACTGCTTGCTCTGAGAGGTTTCTTTGAGAGTTTGAGTCTCAGTAGCAAGCATGATTTTGAAAAACCACATTAAGACCACACACATCATGCACCAAGTTAGTTCTGATTTATAATAGATGGTCTAGGAATTTACAGTAATTAACATTATGTTCACACTCTGGGGAATTGTTATTGCTAATACTGACACAGCCCAAAAAAGTGTATTTTTACTATCCCTAAATACTTGAATAACTCTTATTACTTATTCTGTGACGATAGGCATATGTAGAATCAAAAAATCTACCCCTAGAAATGTCTCCCTTTATTCTTCAGGAAAAAAAAAAAAAAGAGATGACATTAATGAATAATTATTCCCCCCTTCCTTTTCCAGAATGAATTCAAATGAACACTAATGTGATTAATAAAGTAATTGTAATTGAATGATACGTTTCAGGTGTGTCAAGTCTTCCCAGAAACTCACAATGCGTTCACATTTGTATCTCCACATTTTGAATTCCTTTCATCGGATGTGCTAAGGCATATCCGATATGCAGCGTATTATTCAGAATGTAATGGGGATGCAGATACATGTGTGATGGCTTTTAAAAGAGAGCCCTAGAGAAGCGTTCTACAAAGGGTAGATCAGTGAAGCAGTATAGCGCAGATTTATTGCTCTCATACCAGACTACTCTTCAGTGTACCAGCTCAAAGACGCCGAGGGAGCTGTTTTTGAAAAGACAGTTCCACACAAGCGTTTCATTAGCAGCACATACCTCCTCAGCGTGCTGGCTAAAGGGCAAATTAAACGGCAACAGAAAAGTCAAAACCTATTTGTCTTCTAATAGACCAATATCTATATCTGAAATAAAATAATGCACCTTACCAAAGGCTAGCTAAAGATTAGAGATTTGGAAGCTTCCTCCATGGGTACCTCTCCTCTGAGACATTGATTTATGTATTTTATCTAGTGAGTACATGTGTTCAAAACATACGAAACTGCCCACTGAGCCAGAAGCAGAATCTGGGACTTTCTCTTGCTTGGAGATCACTAGGCAATAAATTGAAGGTCTTTCACAAGCTCTCCACTATTTTTTCCTGAGACACCAGAAGGTCCGGTCGGCACATCTCCTTTCCCCAGAGCCTGGAATCAGCTGGAGGTTAAAAGTCCTGCTACAGGTGAAAAACTGACTGTGATTTTCCTCAAAGACAAGTGGTAATTAAATTCCACATATCCTGGGGAAACGCTTGGCCAAGGAGTTATTGTACAAAACACAGCCACAGCAATGCTTCCTCTAGCTGCATTTCAGAGGGGAAAAAGCAGCAACTTCCCACTTCTCCAGTGCTCTTCCCAGCTTTGTTCTCAAAATAAAACCTAATCCCAGTGTTCCCAGAGTCCTAAAATTCTGGGAGTAAATTTTGTTTGGAGCATGAAAGTTTTAAACTAAACATTGCAGTGCTTAGGTCCCTTATTAGGACTAATCCGCCCTATTATCAGCCCATGAAAAAAAAAAAAAAAAGAAAAATGTAATATGCTACCAAAGACAAATGAGAAACTTCTGTAAAAAAAGTCTGACTGGGATGAGTATAACTCCGAACCTGGTCCAGAAAGAAATGCGGAACAAGTAGTCTAATGCAGTGCTTAGAACTAGTCACATTTCACTATTAAATTATACATCTGATTCTGGACCTGATGTATGATAAACCTCACTCAAGACACAGAAAGAAGGGCAGGAGAAACATTACCCTGGTACCAGATACCTTGGCGACCAGAACAAAAGGCTGACAAATGGGACTGGCTATTTCTGGATTATCTACTTAATGGAGTAGAACTCTAGGAAATAAATGAAGACGGAGGCCTAAGGGTAAAAATGAGTGATATGGGGAAGATGGAAATAAAGTGTGAGTTTGGTGTGCTCTGACGAGATTAGGCTGCAAACATTAAGGGATCATCTGTTAATCCCTAATTATTCTGTTATGTACATTACCAGTTATGCATTAGCTACTGTTACTATCATTATCTTTTTCATCTGAGTGATTATCTGGACCATCAAGGTACCTATTGGAAACTACAGCATCAAACGCAATTTAAAGCAGAAGGGCAAAATAAGCAGGTGCTCCAAGTCTTCCTATCACGGTAACATTTTCATTCCTTACAGGAGGTTTAAAGGAATGAAGGTTTTATTTTGTCCTTGCTATGCTTTGTTTTTAAGCATTTAGAGCAATTTCTCAATTTCTTTGATGCAAATCAAGTGTAGCAAGGCACCAACATAATCTCTTATACCAAAATCAAAAAATACATCTCTACCAAATGATCTTGTACAATAGCTCAACGGAGAATTTATCACTCAGCCTTGAAAAGTAATGAGCATTTACTGTACACCAAGTAAGTTCTAGTCACCAGTCCAACAACTCAATTTTACAAACCTTCAAGTATCCACCACTTTCTAGCTGAAAAAAAATCCAAATAAATGTTCTCTCCTACTCAAAAACATATTATTCACAGTCCTGAGCTTCTAAGTATTAATTTAATCTCATATTCCCTTACTGGAAAAGGAAATATATATCATTAGAAAACCTGTGAAAGCAGGCACTTGCTCCTAGTCTTCTATAGATAGGTTGAAGCTAAAACACTTTTGGTTTCAGAAGCTAATTTTAGGTCATTTGTAGACATTTCCAAAATGCATTACTTAAAGTGGTTTTCCTGTGGCAGGTTGTGTTTAGTTAACAACTAAGCGGGGCTAGTTATGCAATTTTAAAAAGCCACTTATTTTTATGGTTCACTCAATTTTACATATGCCTAGTGAACAAAAAGAAAGAATAAGAGATGGCATTAGTATTCTGTCTTAAGAACAAGCATATATATTTTAATCTATATCTTTTGTGGTTAGAAGTATGCCATTGTCCTTTTTATCACAGGTACATGCTTACACCAACATACAAAAATATATGCATTTCTATATGCATTGTATAGAGTAGCTTATGTGTTATTCTGAAGAGACTGTATTTTCATGTACCTTGGAAAAACTCAATTTATACACGTATTCCAAGTCCAAAGTATACACTTGTCCTGATTTGAAGTTTTATACAGTACTAAAGTCCACTAAGGTAGCACAAAATAAACATGTATATATATATACACACACATACACACACACACACACACTCCCCCATAGTTTCTTTTCATTCCTGTTGCTGAGCCTTCGTGGCTAGGCAACTTGGAACAAAACATACTTTGGGAAAAAGAGGGAAAATAGGAGAAAGAGTATGATTGTGTAGTCCTTTCTCTCGGGTAGGACCCTAACCTAGGGAAAGGATCATTCAGAGCTCTTCTCTTTTGCTACCTCTATCTCACTTCAAATAGTTTCTGGGTCACATAAAGGAAACATGGGCTTTGCTTCATAGTAAAACACACTTCTGCATGTTTTGAGTTTCTTCTTTTTAAAAACATTGTCACTTCCATCCACTCAATATTATCTGTGGATATTAATTATCCACATACTAGGGAAGAGGCAAAAACTACCAGAGAGACAGTTCCCTATGCTCCTTCGTAGCGTAACATCCCATTAAATTTTTTTCTCTCCTTTTATGCACATAGCTCCTAGCACACAGGACAAGCAGCAGCTTCTTGGAGCTCTGCTTTGGGCAGGAAAATGGATCCAGGGTCTTTAATATTGTGAAAAAGTTTGTTATGAGAATGCTAGGCTGGGCTTGGTGTAATAGGTTTATTTGCTGTGATCCTGTTGGGCAAGTTGTAGGCAGCAAGGCTGGCTCCCCTGCAATCTGTGAGCATCTCTTTGAAAGACAAAGAAGAAAAGACCCACCCTTTTAGTGGAACCAAAAGGAAGAAAAGTCATTAGGAAGCTCTTACATCCTCTTGAAAGGAAGAGCTTTTACATTTGAATGTTACAAACTACCTATTTCTTTGAAGCTACTTTAAAAAGAAACCAGTGTTTTCTTGAGAAAGGGTTAAAAAGTCCTAAGTGTTAGAATTGTTTGGAAGCTCCTTCTTACACAATGTCTAAAATAAAAGCTTCTGTTGGTCTAGATATCCAAGCTACAAAAGGGTACGTTCTGAATGATATTATTCTGCAGGCAGAAAAACCCTGTAGCTACCATTTCTTTCTTCTTTAGAGACCTC
>JAVSBS010020051.1:0-12960 GCA_033124195.1 Coracias cyanogaster
GGGGCGGGAAGTTTCCGCGCCGCCATCTTGCACACTGGCAGCCAATCGTTGTGCGGGAAGGCAGAATAGCGCGCCGCTATTGGGCGAGGCTGCGGGCCGCCATCTTGCGTGCGGGCAAAGGAGCCGCCCCGGCCGCCGTAGCTACAGATGCCCCGCCCTTGCAACGGGGCGCGCGGCGGTCGCTGCGGACGCTGCCCGGGGCCCGGTGCCGGTGAAGGGGCCGCCGCAGCCCCGGCCCAACGGAGCCTTGCTCAGGGTGCCGCAGGAGAGCCCTTTATTGGCGCGCTGCCCGCTCGCCGAGGCCCCGCTCGCCTCCACGCCAGGACGTTCACACCCCGCCCGGCGCTGCTTCTGACCCCTCTGTCGCGACAGACGATCCGCGTGGCGGCCGGGAGCCCGCGAGGGCCGGACCCCCGCCAGTGCCCAGCACCGGCCCCGTCCCCGTCCCCGTGCAGCTCTCAGCTCGTCTCCCTTCCAGCCTCCCCGAGTCGCGGGGTCCCGCGGGCAGCCCCCGGGCTCGCTGCTGTCGCAGGACTCGCACACCGGCCCCGCCGAGCTGCGAACCCCGCAGGGTCTCTCCCCACACAAGCCCCTCGCTGCCCGAGGCAGGAGCAGCCGCAGGTGAAGCTTCCAGGAGCAGCGGCAGCTCGGAGGCCTCAGGGTGTCGGGACAGGGGCTGCTGCTCGCGGGTCTCGCCGCCAGCTCCGCCGGTGCCCATCGGCCGCTCCTTGTCCCAGGGCCCGGGCGAGGCCAGCAGCAGAAAGGGCCACAGCAGGGACTGGTCCGGAGCGCTGCGGGCACCTGTAGGCAGCTCCCGCTCTTAGGGCAGCTCGTACTGACACCTGAACCGCTTCCACAGGCAACGCGACACGACGCTGGTCAGGATCAGTCCCAGCAGCGAGAGCGTTGTGCCCACGGCAATGGCAGGGCCTGCGCTGAGCAACTCTGCAAAGACACAAGAAGGACCTTTAATTGCAGACGCTGCCCATGCCAGCAAATACCAAGGCGGGAGCGTAACCCCCCCAGCACTGGACGCGGCACTAACACAACTCGCTGCAGCCCAAGTGCCGGGGGTACTGGAGAGGGGGCTGCTGACCACCACGTACCGTCCGAGAGCATCAGCTGCAGGCTGACCGCCTGGGAGTGGTGGCCGAGCAGGACGCACTGGTAGTGGCCCTGGTGCCGGGGCTCGGCGTGGTCCAGCCGCAGCGTGGAGCTGCTGCCCACCACCTCCTCCCGGTACTGCGAGAGAGCCACGGGGGTCCGCAGCCAGCGGACGGTGGCATTCCCGGCACACCGTGCGTGGCACTCGATGCGCAGGGCCCTGCCCCGCGTCCCGTTGGGAGGCAGCGACCAGATCTGCAGGCTGCAGGCGGGCACTGTCCCCACGGGAGGCTCTGTCCCCTTCGCCACTGGCGCAGAGCCCGGGCCGGTGCTGTCTGCAGCCGTGCCAGAGCCAGGGAGCATGGCGGTGGCCAGAGGTGCTGTGGGGCTGCGGGTGACGATGTCCTGGGGAGCAGGGTGCTCCGTGGAGTGGGGGTTGGTGGCAGCAACCGGCTCCAGGATGGTCTCAGCATCAGGCTCCCGTGTGGTGGTCAGAGCTGTGGTGGGATCATATGTGGGGACTCTTGTCTCTGGGGGCAGCGTGCTGGTGGCCACGGGCCCGGCTGTGTTGGGATTCCCCGTCGTAGCTGCCACAGTCTGGGAGCTCCCTGTGGAGGTGGCCATGGCCACCGGCTGCTCCGTCACAGCTGTGAACACAGCAGGTCACAGCAGCCTCGCTGCGGCTCGGGGCTGGGCTGGGGCCTCTTTGGCACGTGTTATCCCTCTGGGGGGGACAGGCCCCGCTGCCCAGCAGCCCCGTCCTCCTCCACCCCATGAACCAGCCGTCCCGGGCAGGGAGAGGCAGGAGAGGAGCCCAGCACAGCAGCGGGGATAGGAATGGGGTGGAGAAGGGAGATTTGCAGAGCAGCAAAGAAATGGGGGCTGCTCCCCACGCAGCAAAGCCATTTCAAGCAGCGCAGGGCAATGGGGGGCTGGTGCCAGTGGATGAGGCAGTGCATGGACCGGGGTCCCCAGCTCCCACCCCAGCACTCACCCCTGGTGCTCACGGCCACAGATGCCACCCGGGTGAAGGTCTCCTGCCCGATGCTCAGCGTCAGCTCACACCTGAACTCCAGCCCTTCTCTCACCTCTTCCCCAGCCACCGGCAGGGTGGACACGATGTCAAACAGCTCCTCCTCAGTCTCTGTCTCATCGAAGGCTGTATCCTCCAGCGCCTGGTCCCCCCGGTACCAGGTGAGTGCCAGCCCCGTGAGCGGGTAGACGCGCTGGGCCGAGCAGCGCAGGCTGCCCGGCTGCCCCGGCTGCAGCTCCCCGGGCTCTGCCTCCAGCCACAGCCTGTCCGGGAGGGCTGAGAGAGAGGAATCGCGTCAGGAGGTGGTTTTGGCACCAGAGCCCACGAGGGAGCAGGCTGCCTCGGGAATGCAGGACTTTGCTGGAGACGGGCTGGAGGATCCTTACCATAGACCTTCAGGCTGACAGAGTGCTGGTAGTACTGCCCGTGGCAGGTCCCCTGGCAGATTTTCGTGCCTGCTGTGGCAACCACAGCGTTGCTGATGTGCAGGATGCTGTGGGTGGGGAAGGAGGTGATGCTGCCCAGGTTGGTGTCCAGCCCCTTCCACTGCACTGTGCCCCCTGTGCAGGACAGGGAGCAGTTCAGCTCCACCGAGCCCCCGTACGGCACCACCGGCTCCCGCGGCGTCACCACCAGCCTGGCCTCGGGTTGCCCTGGATGGAGGAGGGAAGAAACCACAGGGTTTAGGGAAGGAGACAATCACCAGAACCCAACGGTATACAAGGAAAGTGGAACAATGGTTCCCCCATTTGCTGGAAGTCGAGGGTCGTGCTCAGGTGCCACAGAAGCTCCATCCCCATCACCAGGGTGGGGGCACAGCTGGTCAGGGCCGGCAGCACGGCGGCTTAGGGATGGGGACAGCTCTTGGTCCCTGCAGCACTCACCGCTGCAGCCCCACAGCGAGCCGAGGAGGAGGAGGAGAGGAGCCGGCTCCATCGCCCGCAGAGCCAGCAGCAGCAGGGGCTGGTTTTCCTTCCTTCCCTCCTTTGTCTTCTTCTGGGCGCCAGCCCCGTCCTCAGCCCTTCTTAAACTCTGCAGGAACCGCCCCCCACGCGCACCAGCCCCGGGGCTCAGACTTTCCAACCCGAGGGGTATTTCCAGAGCGATGTTTTTAATTTTCTTCCAAGTTCAGCTCTTGTACAACACTCAGTTCCACAGCCCCAAACACGGGAGAGCCCGTGTTTCAAAGGGACCCCCCTCCACCCTGGGCAGCTCAGCGCAGGCACCTGCACCCCAAGATGCGGCTGAGATCCCATCCCTTTGTCCCTTCCCTGGGTCTCACTGGGCTCCATCGTCCTCCCCCCCGAGCCCCTGGCAAACCAGCCCCAAGCGCCAACAGCTGAAATGAGCGTGGGGCTGGCTGTCTCTGGGAGCGACTGTCTCAGCCCCCCTGCCCCAAAAGCAGGACCAGGCTCATGGTCAGCATCACTGGTGACCGTGGCTGCAGCCGGCACATCCCACCGGCAGCCCTGTGGAGCGCGGCCTCGGCAGCGGGCAGCCCTCGTCACAGCCTGGGCAGAGGCACCAGGGCTCCCGGGAGGAACCGGCCCCAAGCCCCAACTGCAATGAAACGTGGGGCTCGGGAAGAGGCAACCCCAGGGCAGAGGGAGGATGTGTCCAGCCCCAGGTGCGGGTGCTGCTCGGCAGGGCTGCAAACAGCATTTGTTGCCAGAACAGGGTGTTTCTGAGGATGAAAGTAGGTGTTCCTGGGAGGGTCGGGTTTGGGGTATAGGTGGAGAAAGTGTCACAGCGGAAGATGTTGTTTAGGCACTGGAACAGGCTGCCCAGGGAAGTGGTGGAGTCACCATCCCTGGAGGTGTTCAACAAAGGAGTGGTGCTTCGGGACACGGTCTGGGGTTAGGGAAATGTTGGGGTGAAGCTTGTACTTGCTGATCCTAGCGGTCTTCTCCAACATAGATGATTCTATGTTGATCACCCTGTGTTATCTTAGCCCCAAGCCCTGGCACAGCCCCAGCGCCTGTCCTGGCTGGTGGCAGGTCTGGCATCCCTTCCCTGCTCCTACCCAGCTCCCTGGGAAGAGACGGGCCCCGTTCTGCCCCATCCCATCCTGCCAGGCTGTGGCCAAGGCCGGGGAAGGTGCTGAAGGGATGGGGGGGGACGAGCACAGCCCTGCACCTCCTGCCGCAGAAGAGGGAAAGTTGGTGCAGGGGCCGCTTCCTATCCGGGAACTCTCTGGAGAGGCAGCTCCCGGCACTGGGTACGTCGCGCATCCTTTCGGGAGGCCGGGTAATTAATCCTCTGACGGTCCGTCAGGCCTCAGAGCAAGGGAAGTGCTCTGTAAACAGCTGCCATCAGATATGCACATTCAGCTGAAGCGAGGTGATTAATGGCTCTGGGGTTTTTGTTCCTTCCATCCTGTGTTAACAGCGTTGCTTCCCGGAGTTTCCAGTGGCCACCGGAGCCCCTGGCCCAGCCCGGGTGTGGGACAAGCCCTGCACCGGCCGGGCTCTTCCCGGCATCCAGCCCGGGACGCCCGAGGATGCACACGCGATGCCAGGGTTTGGCCTCCGCGTCCCGCTCCCACGGCGCCTGCTCAATGCCCGGGACCGCTCGGGGCAGCCTCTGCGGGGGCTGAGCACCGAGCGCTGCGTGACCTCACTGCGGGAAGGGTCATTCCATAAGGTCATCAAGGGAGAGCTTAAAGAAGGGAAATTCCATCCTCACAGACCATGCTCATTGCGGCAGGATCTGGGGGCAAGAGGGACAAAACACGGTTTTAAAAATAAATTACCCAAGCCTTTGGCCAGGGTCTGGTGCAGGTTTCTGCTGCGGCTCCTGCAACAACGGCCCAACACCAATGAGTCCGGGGGCATCGGTCCTGGCCGCTGGGCACCCACAGGCTGCAGCGGCTGCCAGGTCCATGCCCAGTGCCGGGGCCTGTGGAGCTGCGCAGCCTCCACCTGCGAGCCGAGGACAAAGTGGCTGCGGCCGTCGGGGACTGGACTGACACTCCCACGAGAAGTGGCTCTCCGTGAGCCCCAGCATCACAGCCCAAGCCTCCTGTGCCCCTCTAAATGATGCTTCAGCTGAGAAAAGAGTTGAGCATTTATGGAGCAGACCTTTCTTTTTAAAAGAAGCTTTCCCAGACCCCTCCTCAGGTGATTAATGGCCACCAGAAAGTCCAGCGCCTTGTGATGCACTTCCCCAGGTTTGGGGCTTACTGAGTGTCCGGGAGCTGTCCCGGCCTCCACCATGCAGACGGACAACGCAGAGAGCAGCGGAAATCAGAGTTATGGAAACCTGATCAACCTCCCACCCTAACGGCACCATTGTCAAGCCAGGGACAGGTCAAGGGACTCGTCCAAGCTCAGAGAATGTGGCAGCGGGTCCCCAAGGCAGCTCCCCCAGGTTTGGCCCCGACCCCCTTGGCAGTTCCACCACTGGTTCGGGGGCTCCTCTAACACTGCGAGGACCTTCCCCCCAAGCCGGGGGCCCCCAGGCAGCTCCCCCGCCCCAGCACGGCAACGGGAGATCAATAGGTTGCAGATGCAGGGCGGAAACAGCAAACCTCAGCACTGGGACAGTTTTCCACCAACAGGAAACCTTTCAGGTCAGAGCGAAGGGAACGGTGGTTTTCAAGATCCAGAAGCCCCAACAGTTTTCCTGGAAGCCGATGGTTCTTCCCCCTGAGGGGCAGGAGCAGGCGGCTCTGCCGGGCAGTGCTGGGTTCAGAGGCGTTTATCAGGAAACAAAATCACGCAAACGACGGCGGGATGAACGCTGGCCCCTGGCACAGGATACCCCAGCACCGCTGGAGCCCCTCGGGCCTGGGTGTAGCCTGGAGCTGTCATCACCAGCGCTAACACGGGACACCAGCAATGACGGGGCTGGAGTAGGTGCCAATGAGGACAACTGGAACAAGATTAAAGTTTTCTGCATGGTGCAAAACATGAGAATCTGACCCCGGGGAGGCTCATCCCATGGACCAGCTCTGCCCCTCAACCCCGCGGCGTCCCCATCGCAGCGATGCCGGGCACTGCCCGAGCGACCACCGCGCCGAGAGGATGGCCAACAACCCCCCCGTACTGAAATGCCCACCCTTTATTTCCAAAGCGAGACAAGCTGATGGCTCTTTCTTAACTAAAGCTGTCAAAAATAGAATAAAAATAAGCTCGAATCCAGAGGAAATAGATACAAAAGGCAACCTGTTGTCCAATAGATGACTTGTGTTTCCAGCTCGTTACAGGATATCACCCATCAAACACCAGATCCCATCCAGGAGCTGGCCTGGATGTGTTTATACTTCTGGTGATTATATTGTTCACTTGGTACAAGCCTCAAACACCAAAAGATGTGTTTCAATGAGCAAGATAAGATCTAAATTAATCCTGGCTGGGGGAGAACAAGGTCTGGGACTCCAAAACCAGCCCTGGGAGGAGGCTCCTGTGGGGCAGGTGCTGGAATGGGGAGGTGGGAGCCAGGACCTGGCCTGGAGACCAGCTCCAGGGGCTGGGGCCAGGCTCACACAGACCTGCTGCGTCCGGGCTCTGAACCTCGGTCTCAGCACTGGAGGAGTTGGAGCTGGTTTAGGTACCGCTGCTCTCACGCTCCCGTAGAACCCTGGATTGTTCTGTCAGGATCGAGGGTGAATGCGAACTGGTTCCAAGTACTTTTGGCTCTTAGAATGCTTTAGTTTCAAGGAATTTGTAGAAATAACTCCACAACATGCACCCATCCGAGACAGGAGGTCAACGGACAAGGCTCGATGCGGAGCCTCTTGTAACGGCCTCGTCAGCACAAGCCACAGGGGTCGAGCCGTGCCGGGCAGGAGCTCGGGGCAGGCGTGGACAACAGGGGAGACAGATGAGGACAGAGAACTTCACCACAACAGGAAAGCAGCAGTTTAATAAATAATCCATTGGAGGGAGAGATTAACCAGTTCTGAACACAACCCAAACTGAAATAAATACATTTCATTATTAGCTTAAAAAAGAGATACAGAAACACACGCAATAGTGAACGTTGAGCGCGGAGGTGCTGCCGTTCTCCAGCGAACGTGGGCTGCCACGTGCCCACACTTCTTAAAGGTAATCAAAGCTGTCAGCGGCCACTCAAGTGCAGAGAAAAGAATAAAAAACAGTGAAGTAAAAAGTTACTGATTTGTAAAAGTAATGGCAAAAGAGAAAGCAATGGTTTAACGCAGGTTTTTTAATGTGACAAGGTCAGTTTAAAATCACTTGAACTGCTGCACTAACGGTGGAACTGCAGAGAAGGGCAATTAAGCCATTTTTTGCCGTATTTTTGTGGCACTGCTGTCACCCACCTAAGTCACTGCAGACAAACTCTGGAACAATGATGTTAAACGGCTCAGGCACTACCCAGCAGATCAAGGGGATTTTAAGAAAAGGCTCTTTTAAAAAAGTTGCGTTTTCATATAAAGTAACAAAAATTGGCAAAACTAGCTGAATGCTCCGTACAGATTTTCCAGTCTCCACGAGGGACGCTGCAGAATTACCAGCCCTTCAGAATGAGACATTCTTCATTCAGGTCTGGTGATCCCAGCTCCGTCACCGCTTGGCCCAAGTCCTCCTCTATCCCTTAAAGGCAGAACAGTGGGTGGGTCACTGATGGGGAGGGGGGTTACCTGGAGCTGAGCCCTCGCCAAACACGGCAGGAGCAACTCCAGAACCATGGAAAGGAAACCCAGTGCCAGGCCCTGAGGCAGCTCTGGGGAGGGCGAGCAGCCCTGCCCCACGCTCGCAGGGCAGGTCCCAGCGCCGGCACAGCGAGGGACCGATGCCCACGTCACCTTCACGCTGACAACGGTGCCCGCAGCGACGCTGCAACCCCCGGCAGCCAAAACAACCCCCGCCATGGTGGAGCCTTTCACGGGGCCAGGCTGCAGCCCACGGACCTGCAGCATCGCCCGGCCCCAGCCAGGGCCGGACAACGTGACCCAAACACTCCCCGTCCTCTCCTCGCGAGCCGGGAGATGTCAGCGGCGCTGGAAACTCGGGTGTCGCGGCGTGAGCCCCGAGAGTTCTGCGGTCTGAGGGGCAGGAGGGGCCGGGACGCTGCAGGCAGCAGCAGAGGTGAGAGGGAACGGGACTAGAAACACATCGGTTTCAATAAACTATTCAATAAAGGAAAGGACTTTAAAAAATATATCTCTATATACTTTATATCATATAAATTATGCTTGTCTTTTTGTACCATTCTGCTATATTCTACCCGTGAAGCTCTGAGTGCCTCGGTGTGAAGGAGGTAACGATTCGGGGCCTCGTTCCTCTTTATTTGTGTGTGAGGGACAAACCTACTTCATTTCAATGCAGTGTGAACAAATGAATCACCAGATGCACTTGGTAAAGCCCCAGTCCAAAAAAGGCATTTTTGCGAGCAGGACCAAGTCGGGGTTGCTGCCTGGAAGTTTGAGTGACTGGAATTCCTTCAGGAAAGGAGCCCGCTCTGCAAGCACAGGACAAACCATCCCAATAATGTTTGGGAATTTGGAGCATCACCGCGCTAAGCTTGGGAAAACTGGAGTCACCGCAGGTCACCGAGACTTTGTGCCGGCTCTGCTCTCCAGCCCCGCGGTTCGAGCCACGGCCGCAAGCCCTCGGTGTCCGAGGCAGCTGCTCGCTGCACGGACAATCACCTGCTCTTACAGTTCCAATTACAGGGTCTGGGTGCCAGGCTGGATTAATGCAAAACAAACTGTGAATTATTTCACTTAAATGTCCATCTCCCATAACTAACTGGTCCAGAAAATTGGTAAACAGACACTGCATCATCAGTCCAGCCCAGTCTAGGCAGGCAGCAGTTCCAAGCTGTCAATATCTGACAGGCCTGTAAGAGTGACCTGCACAAAACGGCAGCTCTGGACGTATCCAAAGCCGACGCTCACCAGCCCTCGCGCTGACAAGGGCACAGGGAGGCCAGACACTGGATCCCGCACACTCCCGGCGCGGGGTGAGCCGCTCTACCCTGCCTGTGCTGGCTGTGGCTCAGGGATCGAGCTCCCCCGGGTCGTCTGGTTGGTGTTTTCCAGCAAATGCAGCAGTTCCTGCTGCACAGGCACAGCACCAGCCATGACGACCCTCTTGTGGAGACCCCGGACATCCCATCTGGCCCTTCTCCCCGGCCCAAACCGACAGAGAAGGGATCCCGCCGGAGGGTGACCGCTGCTGCACAGCCCGCCCCGAGACAGGGCAGGTTTTGGCCACTGTACCTCGGTTCCCTTAACGACTGATTTGTTTGGTTGTTACTTCCCCAGGGGCTGCTCAAGGCCATTATTTCTGATCTGACTCAAACAAGAACAATTGTTTCCTGCCCTCTGCCATATCTCTACGTATCTATAAACAACCAAGCATTCCCTACACGTTGATCTTGGCTTCTTTCACAACACTCAAGTTCAAGAACCTGCTGCTGTCTCCAAACAGAGCTGAACCCTGCAGCAGAGGCTGCAATTCCATTTTTCAACAAAGCAAAAGCCTTCACAGCAGGCTCAGAAACACTACACGGAATCCAAACCCGTGAGTTCAATCAATGGCAATCATCACCATCAGGATCTCCTGGACTGAGAGAAAAAAAAGCTACAGTCATTATCTGGTTTTAATATCAGATGGCAAGAGCCTGGGGAAAAATCAACATGCTTTATAAAAGTGCTCAAGATTAAACAGTTATTTCTTTGACCTTTCTCTCAGGAAACCACCCTCAATCAAAGTGCTTGGCAGAGCTTCGTTGTTCCTCCAACCTCCCAGAGAACTGTGTTTCCTAAACAACCCTCGTGTTTCCAGAAAAAGATTTCGGAAAAATCCCTCCACGTACCACCCATGGAGGTAGGAACAGACAAATGTTACATCGGCGCAAGGAAACAAGAAAACCCAAACAAACACAAACGGTGCTGACCATCTAAGCGTTTGTGATTCACGTATCTCCCTGCTCACATCCGCCCGTCCTCCCTTGGGTCAGCTGCAACGTAACTTCAGAATTTTTCTTATCTTCATCAGAACATTAAGTCAGTGGGTTTTGGGTTTTTTTGGTCTCAGTTTCACGTGGGCCAGAATTGGTCAAATCTCTCAGAAGCTCAAGCAGTGACGGTCTGCTCGTGGGCAACCGCACGGTCCGCTCCTGGTGCCTGTGCACGCCGGGGTGTTCCACAGCCCGGGCTGCACGCACGGGACACTGCCGAGCTGCTCCCCGGGAGCCCACCGAGCTGCGACGGGGGCAGCAGCAGGTACCGGTTACGTTAGGGGACAGGGCACGTGACAGATGCCTTGGCTGGTCTGGCTCGCAGCTCGGTTAGCACACGTCAGAACACAGACAGTGCCGGCTCCTCAATTTCTCACGGGGCAGTTGAGCGTTTGGCAGGTGACACCAGGAAGTTCAGTATCACGACCAAGGCAGGTTTGCTCTAACCAACGATCCCTTCCCCTGGAGCAGTTCAGCATCTCCCCTTTCCACCAGTTCCAGGTGACACCCTTCCCTTTCTGCACCAGCTGGGCATATTTGGCTCAAAGGGAACCCCCATCCCTTCTCACTGGCTGTCAGTGGTACAGTGTCACCTCATTCTTCTCTCCGCAGACTCCCACTGGCTGAATCCATCCTTGGTCTGGAGCTGAGACACGAGCCAGGTCCTGCTCTCCCAACCTCACACGCTGCTGTCCTCGAGCAGGGGCTCCTTGCTGTCCGACCCTCCGGCCTGCGGGCTGTGGGCGTGGGCCTGGGCTCCGTTACTGTGCTTCTTGTGGCTGCCCGATCTCAGCGTGAGGTTGTGCTCAGGAATGAACAAGGCCACGAGGAGCGACAGCAGGACAGAACAGGCCCCGAACAGGAACGGAGGCCCGGGGATAATGCTGCTCTGTAGGGAGAAACAGAGGAGAGATTAACACTCGAGCGCAGGACAGAAGCAGCCTGACACACGGAATGATAAAGCTGATCACGTTACCTCATCCGTAGGGTTGGCCATGTTGGGTCTGGAGGCCTTACCCAAAGTTTCCACCTCAGCCATCTCATTCAACTCCACGTGGAAGAGATAGAAGACAAAGCCGTAGAGTGCTGGTCCCAGGCCGTTGCACAGACCCCGAATTCCAGTGATCATCCCCTGCACCACACCTGGGGAGAGAGCCAGGAAAGGAAGACATGTCTCCAGCTTCCTGCAGAACCTTGTTGCATTCCAGGGTGCTCACATGTTTAAAGACAGGCCAAACACTCAGGTCTGGATTGACTTGCCCTACAGATGATGTGGTTAGCTGGTGAGGAGCTTCGCTCAATATTGTTTTTTACAAAAACCAGCGACTCTGGGCTTGCTACTGCAGAGAATAAAATGATCTCAGGCGCATGAAGCAGCAATGTCCAACTGGACGGGAATTTAAGGCAGTCAAGCCTGAGGACTCAGCTTGAAGCAGGCAGAATATGAAGCAGCAGTGTCCCCTCTACCTTGGACAGGCAACACTGAACACTGACGTGCATAGTGTGAGAATCCCCTCCTGAAGAACCAACTACGGTCAAGGGCAAGTGTGTCAATACTACCGAGAACACAGCGACGTCCCAGCACCAGTGCTCCTGCCCATCCCACCACCACCAACGCCGAGCGTTCAAACCCGCGTCGGCTCCAGCACCCGGCGCCAGACAAACCCCGCGACTCACCCTGTTGGTCGGGGTCCGCGTTCCTGGACACCATGGCACTGATGGCCGGGAAGGTGATGCTGGACATGGCAGCCACGGCTCCCGCCGCCCACATCATCCTGGGGGGGAAAGTGGCCGTGGTTAGGAGGCAGGGTGCCGAGGGCCGGCACAGACCAGCGGCGTGGCAGGGCGGCATCCCCCTCGGCCGGGGACGGAGCTGCCGCAGAGCACAGAGCCACTGCGGAGGGAAAAACCTGCTGACGGCAGGAGACAAACACGGGCAAACTCTTACCAAGGCTGCGATCCAAAGCCGTACCAGGCAAGCTGCAAGATCTGGAAGCCCAGTCCCAAGAGGATGGTGTTTTTATTTCCTATCGAACGCATGAGAATCCCCAACACTACTGTCTGGAAAGAAAAACAGGTGCTTTCAAATAAGTGCAAAGAAAGACGACAGCGCTGGAGGAGCAGAGAACGGGAACCGAGGGACCTCGCGCTGCCGTGAGACGCTGTTGCGCACACACACCACACTCCTCTGCACTCACAGCGCAGGCAGAAACCGGCACGGCCCCGTCCACACCACCAGAGCAGCCTGTGGAGTTTCATGGGGCAACACAGGGCCACCCCACAGTTCACCTCTTTGTTATTCAACAAACAGCCACATTCAAACGACAAGGAAGCGGAACCGCAGCAGCCATGTGCAGGCCCGATGACGTCTGGCTGGCCACGGGGGTTCTGACAACTCACCAGCCCCCGTTATCAGCAATTTTGGATGTTCTTATACCCAGACTGCTAGAGCCACGACAAAAACCGCTCCTCACCTGAGCCAGGATAGAGAGAATTCCAACCACCCCAATAAAGGCTGCCACAGTCTCTGAGGAAAAACCAATGACCTGCAAAAGCACCAGAGAGGGACTTTTCAGGCGGGAGATCTGTACCATGAGAAAAGTCACCCCATCAGCATCACCAGCGTTTATGACATCACTTATCAGGTACTTAAACATTAATTAGTCAAACCTTCCACCACCTCCCTGCTGCCACAGGAATAAACCAGATTTTCCTCTGCCTAAAGAAACAGCTTCAAATCACTGGGCTCACCTCAAATGCCTGAAAGTGGCACGGACAGGATGGATAGACAAGCTACCAGTAGGACACCAAGCAAGCACCCTGGCAGTGCCTGGGGAGCGGTCACCAGGGCAAAGGAGGGTGTCGCACGCCAGGGCAGAAGCACTGGGTAG